>LPNX011047791.1:2771-13337 GCA_001517045.1 Pseudotsuga menziesii | reverse complement strand
ACATCTGACCAAGTGGGAACACATCCCTCTATCACATTAGAATGGCTACTCAGTTCTTACACTGAGTGTTCCTGGTAACTGACCAGGTGCCTCCATTCCTAGAATGACAATTGCTCTTACATCTATCCTGCTCGACAGAATGGCCAGCACTCATATCTAACATGGAAGGGAGAAACCCTACCACCATGACAGAATGGCTCAGCCCTTATATCTGACCTACTTGTTAGAATGGCTATGGATCTCAGCACTCATATTTGACATGGAAGGAGCCAATCCTCTCACCATGACAGAATGGCTCAGCCCTTACATCTGACCATGGAAGGAACCAATCCTCTCACCATGTCAGAATGGCTATGGGTCTCATCACTTTCTCTGGGAGGAAGCCTCGATCTAGAGAACACCAAGTCTCTCTCTGAAGTACTCGAACTTTAGCCTAGCTAATGGCTTCATCAATACATCATCTATCTGTTCCTCCGTCGCAACATACAGGTGCTTCACTACTCCTCTCTGCACCATATCCCTGATATAGTGATACTTGATCTTGATATGCTTTGACTTGTCATGAAACATTGGATTCTCTGACAACTTCACGCAACTCTGGTTGTCACAATGTATACAAGTAGCATCTAACTGGAGATCAAATATATCAGTCAGTAGCTTCCGCAGCCATACTGCCTCACAACTAGCTGAACAAGTTGCAACATACTCTGCTTCAGTTGTACTCAGTGCCACACAGGATTGCTTCCTGCTAAACCAAGAGATCACACCTAATCCAATACTGAAGCAAGATCCCGAAGTACTCTTCATGTTGATGGCACTGCGTGCTCAATCTGAATCAACATAACCTTCTATGTTAATCTTTTGATTCGCATCATACTTGACCCCATAATCAATTGTACCCTTCAGGTACCTCAGAATATGCTTTGCAGCTGTCAAGTGAACACTCCTCGGATCTATCAAGTACTAGCTCAAGGTGTTCATAGCAAAGCAAATGTCTGGTCTCGTGTTTGTCAGGTACATCAATGACCCAATCATCTGACGATACATTGTAGCATCAACCAACTCTGACGAAGCATCACTCAATAGCTTCAGGTTCGATGCCATATGTGTGGCCATCGCCTTGCAGTCCATCATCCTAAACCTCTTCAGGATCTCTACTACATACTTCCCTTGTCCAAGGAAGATCCCATCTGTACTCTGCCACACCTCCATACCTAGAATAGTAGTGCATCGACACATAACAGGAGCATCACTGGTCTTCCACCTTCAACCTTGGATCAAAGGTTGGAATCCACTTTACTCTCAGTAAAGCCTAGAATTATCAGTAATCTGCCCATCCTGTCATACCATGACGAACCTCAGGATCTTCTGCAATCACTCCCTCTGAAGCGGAGCATCATACTCCCTCTGTCTTCTGTACTCTATGCACTTAAACATTTTGTACTGGAGTGACAAGTAGTATCCATCTAGGATCACTAGATACTAAGATCTTCTATCTTGAACTTATTCAAAAGTTCATCTTGCACCCATCTATGAGCTTGTCATCCTCTATCAACCTTGTAGCAAAGGTTAAGATATTCATCAAGCTCATCATGTATGTGTTATCCCATGGGTGTCTTCTGAACTCGTACAAGGCCTTCTTTCATTTTCACACATGATTATGCATGTCATGTGACTTCACTTCTATTAGCTGTAAATGTTTCTTTGTAGACTATGCCTTCTCTTCATGAGAATCCTCATGCTACGAATCTCGCTTTGTATCCCATGATGTTTCCATCTACTACATGATGGAACTGTGAACTTCTCTTTAGGTCTCGATACTACGCCCATACATCATTCTTCTTGAACTGATCTTCCCTTTCTTCTTGGTGGCTGGAAGGTTCTGCATCAATGATGTCACTGCACTCGTCATATTATTCTTTGTCTTTGAACTGTCATCACTTGTTCTTCGGAACAAGTCTTCATTCTTCTTTGCTTGTAGGTGATTATGTATGCGATCTTTCCTACAAGTCAAATGCAATTGTATGGTTAGAAACATTTCATAAGGAATATTTATACTGGCAAACACTTATGCATAAATATATGATCATGCGACTACTTTAGCCAATACAACATTCATCCATATCTCATTGAAAATTTCTAGATGCCTTCCATCTCTACCAGGACAACATTGAGATTGTGCACTAATCCAATATGTCAGCAAAGATGTTTCATTCTAGATAAGTAGCAATGGAGAATTGGTATAGCCCCATGAGCTACTTACCCATCACGTGCATATTAGTAGTTTTCTGCCATTAATGCAAACATCCTATCATGCATAATACAATAACTGAATATAAACAAATGCGTAACAAAATAATATAATGAAATGACAATTCAATACTTATCTTTATTCGTTTCGAGGGTAGACTCCTTCTTGAGCCTTCAGCTTCATCGTCTTCTTCATTCATAATAGCATCGTTTCTTATCCAAAAGCTAAGGTGGATAAGAATTTCTTCAAGAGTTGAGTTCTTCATATTCCTCATTGCTTGAGGGATCTTCTTTGGAAGGTGAGAGCTTGATCTTCAATTGCTCCCATATTCTCTTCTCTTCTTATGATTCGAGCTTCTTCTTCTTCACGGAGTCTGCTGAAAGTAATCACTTCCTTCTGGAACACATTCCTTGAATGAATGAATTCCACGATCCTGGGAGGCCATTCAAGGTGGCCATCATCACTTCTGCATTCTTCACTTCTGCTTCAAGTTGTTCTTGATTTGAGAGACTCTTATGACTACATGGTCTCTGCATTCTAGATCTTCACATTCTTCAACTGGTTTCTTTAGGTCATATTCTAATTTTTGTTCTTCCCTTCAAATAGCTTGAAATTTTGGAACAACTTTGCTTGCAATAGGTAGTGCTCTGTAATGTACATGTGCAAGCCTTCTATGCCAAAGCTCATTTGGCTCTACTATTTCATGGATAAAGGCTTGTTCTGGATGGCCCTTCAATTTGCACAAGCCTCCTTCTTGTTCTCCAATCACTACCGCATCATCGAGAGTCTTTCCTTTTGGCCATATGATGACTTGACCATCTATGAATGCAACCCACATTCCTTTTGCATCAATGCTGAAATGGAGAGAAGGTTCTTTTTGAGTCCTAGAACAAAAAATACTTCTTTCATTGTTAGAGACTTACCAGAGTCTAGCTTGTATGAAGATTCCCCACTACCTTTTATTGGATATTGGTAGTCATATCCTAGTTTCACCTTGTGAGGTGATTCATGTTCTGATAGTCTTACAAAGGATTCCTTGAATCCCGTCATATGTTTGAAAGCCCCACTATCTATAATCCAATAATCACTTCCATGAGTAATGTTACCTGTGAGAGATGATATCAAAACATATTCATCCTCGCTTGAATAATCGTCACTTTCATATTTGGATCTCTTTCTGGATGGTTCATCATCCTTTGCAGCATGAGCATGATGTCTTCTTTGGCCTTGACCGTGTTCTTCTTGTGAAAGGCTTCTAACCTCGTCTCCCTCTGAAACTGGAACCTCTATACTCATGTAGGTGTCCAATCCATTTTCTTCAGAGAGATCATATACTTCCGGGCTTGGAAGTTGTCAACTTCCGCAAGCTTGTCACCAAGCCGATGTGATATATCATATTGAAATGAGAACCTCAAATGGAAATAGCAAAGGATTAGATCTTACCGATTTGAGGTGTCCGTCCTTGTCCCGGAGTTCACTGATCTAGGGTTTGTCGCAGAAACCCTAATTTTCAAAACTTGGAATCTTTCAGATCTGATTGGACAAACAGATATATCTCTTCAAATGGAGCTGTCGAATGTACTCCTTTTTCTGAAAATAGTGGAGGGAAGCTCCCGGAACAGGAAGCCCTAATTTTCCAATTTCTTCTGCATAAATGCCTGTTACTGTTTCTGTGATATCTCCGAAATTACTACTCCTCTATGTCTACAATTTTTTACTAAGGTAACCTCACATGTCCCTAATCCAACACCGCAAGTTTCATCAGAATTGGTTTCACCATTTGGGATTTATGATCCTTTTCCCAAGGTGATCTGTTACAGGACTGTTCAAAACAGCGAAGTTGTATGGCATGCCACGTGTCACTGTTTCATCTTCTGAGTCTGATATTTGGACCACCGAAAGTAAAGTTTGTGCCTTTTCTGGAAAATCTTCATAAATTCCATTTGGAACTCTGTAGCTCAAGATATTACAGATCTCCCCAGATGTCCTTTTCAAGGATGAATTCTGGAAGAGGTTGGAACCCTAACTTGGAGAGATCATATCTCCTGGAGTACAGCGAATCTGAGTTTGATTTTTAGACACAGGCTTCATATGGATTTTATATTTGGCCCCTAAAATTTTTCGCTTCTGAGACTTCGCCAATCTCGGAATATAGTGACTGTACCAAAACTTAGCAGTTTTAGTATATAGGGTTTCTCCTAGCTCAGGGTCAAACTAGGGTTTGACTTTCTTGGAGTTTTACCCAACCAAATTTCTTGATCCAGGTCTCTAAACTTCAGTTTTGATGAGGATAATAACCCTATGCTAGTCTCACTCAAAAATTCATCTTCTGTAGAAAGCCCTAATTTCCGCATCGAAGACTGAAAATGCTCGGAATCAAATTCTGCTTCGACAGAAAGATGCGCCCTAAGGAGGAGATTTGTTCCACCTTAATTTTGCTGAAAATATATGGAGGAAGATACACAAACTAGGAATCCCTTGTTCCTGTAGCTGCAAAATGTCTTCTTCTCAGGTTAGCTCTGATACCATGTTAGTTTTTCATCACATTTAAGCTAGCATTATGATCTTAGGATCTTTTCACTGAGAGAATAACAAGCACAGCAATAAAATGTAAGCACATCACAAGAGACAAGAGACACAAAGAGTTTTCCTCGGGGAAACCATAAAGGATAAAACCTCGCAACTTCCTTAGAGATAGAATCAGCACCAAAATAGTAAGAGATCTCCCAAAACAGCAGTAGTCTTCTTCTTCTGTCTAGTCCCAAAATTTCCTTCTTCAATAGTGCGCCACACTTGGGAGAGCAAGTGATGTATTTCACAATGTGATAAATAGAGAGACTCTCACTCTCTATTTATATTCATCCATTCACTTGAATTTCCTTTTCACACGTAGGCTCAACCTAATAATTACTACTCGAGCCTACACCTTAATTAGTGTATAATAACTCAAGTGCTTTGAAACTATGGGGACTTACCTAATGAATTGATATGACTTGATTACATTATTTATCCTCCCGATCGGAACATCGGGGCATGACCACATGACTCAAATACATAATAGAAACATCCCGGAATAAACATCGAGTTACAATACATAAGATACATAGAAGAATGCATTCCGAAGTTACATATACATCAACAGCTTTAACAAAGGTTTGTAACACTAACAGAAATGATTGGGATCTTCGAATTCCAGCAGTACTATGGGCTTACAGAACTACTTGCAAGAAGTTGACAGGCCATACACCTTTTCGGTTGGTTTATGGGAAAGAAGCCGTTATTCCCATGGAGTACATCGTTCCTAGCCTTAGAATATCTGCGTTCACCGAGATGGACGACCCAACCGTAATGACAGAAAGACTGACAAATATATTAGAACTTGAAGAGGATAGATTTATTGCAGGGTTCCAGCAATAGGTGCAAAAATCTCGAGAAAAAGCATGGCATGATAGACACATCAAGAAGAAATAATTCCAGCAGGGTGATCTTGTACTCTTATATGACAGCAAATTCATGAAGTTCCCAGGAAAGTTCAAGACACATTGGAAGGGACCATATATAGTGCAGAAAGTTAATGATGGTGGCGCAGTCCAGCTAGCTAAGTTAAATGGAGAACTTTTCCCTTCTATGATAAATGGGAATCGTCTAAAAAAGTACAGGGACAGGCCAGGCACTCAGAATTGAAGGTAGCCCCAAGAAAGAAAGTCTACGTACCAAGAACAGATGAAATTGGGTACTAGACTATAAGTGAAGTTGTTCTTAGCATTATGGCATGTAGCAGTCTATTTCGTTTGAAGGATGAAGTAGGGGAAGCCAGAGATTAGTCGTGGGTCGCAGGTTCATACTGTGTCGAATTTAAGGGGTCGTTGTTCTGTCATAGGTCCGAGATGGGTCGCAGCCTAGAATGCGATGGATGGGACAAAATGGATTTGGCGGCGCCGGCACAAGAGCTACTCTTAATACCCGTAATTATGAGATTTTGGGGAAAATCTGAGGCTGTGTGTGACAAGATTTTTGGCATTCCAGTAGATTTGGCGTCATTAATGCACCATGATGACAGATTCTGTTACGAGATTATATAAGGAAGCTACATTGGCCCGTGAGTCCCGTACTTAGCACTTCTTTGATTTTGCTCAACTCGAACTATGTCGAACAATTGTGAATTCTAGGAGCTTGTACAAGAATTCAGAGAGAGAGGTCTGCAGAACCTCCTGAGTAATCCACCAGTACAGTCATATTCGACTAAGTACACAGGCAGGCAGAAGTTCGCTCTAAATCGACGAAGGCAGGCTGAAGTTTGCTCTAACGTAGAGCGACGAAAGCCACAAGGCCTTCCCGAAAAACTCTAGAGAATCCCGCCATATACCCTCTTGGCTTGATAGAACTAGGGCGGTTGTTTGTCTTATGCAGCTTGACACACAAATCGAGAAACCCAAAATTATGGATGGTCAAGTGTTCGACAAACAGATGGAAGGATGGGGTTGTAGATGGATCCAGAAGGCCTTGCTCGGCATCAATAGCAAGAAGGAAAGAAGCAGGAAGCCGGCAACAGCAGGAAGGACTTTAGCAATCAACGCACATTACCTTTGCCAAACAAATTTTACCACCAGCCGAGTAGATGAGTGCCCTGGGACGGGACACTGGTGAGTCTTAGGGGCCTGTTAGGACGCGCACCCTAACGGTCCTTAAGGTGGGTAACTCCACAGGTTTTGACTCAAAATAGTCTTAGGGGTGTCGAGGGTTGAGTCAAAGTCCTTTATTGTAATAAACCCATGGTTTAAGACCAGGGTTTAGGGTTCGGGGTGCCCATGGTTTGAGTCCATGGTTTTGTAATAGTGTGATATATAAATAGGCACTTTTGTAAATAAGAAAGGTTAGGATTTTGGATGTAAAGAGAATTAAGGCGAAGCTAAGGCTGTTTTTGTAAGAAAAGGTTAAGTCCCAGCTGTGTGTATGGACGACCTCTGCAGCTGTGTACACAGAGGGTTTTTGTAAGAGGTCAAGGTAAATCTGTAGCTGTGTGTGCAGAGGCCTACTGCTGTGTGCGCGGCTTAAGAGACTTGAAGAGATCTGCAGCTGAGTGCGCAGATCAGAACTGTGATTTTGTAGAAAGTTGAATAAAACACAGTTCTGTGGACGTAACCCCTACATTGGGGGTGAACCACGTTATATCTGGTGTTGTGGTTCTTTGTGTTATTGTTTTCATGTTCTTGTCTGCATTAATAATTAGATAAATCTGATAAGTAAGATCGCTGCTAATAAATAGCTTCGCTGTGAATTCCCAGTAACAGGTTAAGCAAGTCACTGTTTGTTTATCTATCTGCGAAGTATATATATATGAATGTCAGAGCTCTGTGGTTATTGATTATAAGTTATTAAGGCTAAGGTACAGTAATATCCCTCTCTGCTTGCAGAAACCTAATTCTGCGGCACCCCATAGCTGTTTCACGTGAGACTGCAACCTATTCGCAGGTTGTTGCCGAAAGGGCCAACACTGTGGGTCTTTTGTTGGTGCGAAGAAAAATGATTAAAACCCGGGTCTTCCCTATTTTCCAACAATATCACACCTTCTTGCACGTCCTTTCATATTCTTCCATTGATCCTGCACCTCAAGAAATCATTTCTATAGCTTCAAAAGCATTTTCGTGCCTCTATCCAACGTTTGCAGGTGCTCCTATACTGCCAAACTTCTTTCCGCAGGATGAATTCCTGATCCAATCAGATTCATTGATCTTATCTCTAAGTCAATCCGGACCATCGATCTAACCATCAATTTTTGTCTCAATATCACCTTTCTGCACCAATATTTTCTTGTCAATGATTCCCCACCATTGATATTCGTCAGGCGTTTTCCTGACCATCGATCTCCAAATTGCGGGATGCATAATGCGGGATGTCGACTATCAGTTTGTGCCTTTCCGCAAACTCCTTTCGGCAATATTATTTTTTCAATTATTTTTTTGCACCATTGATCTATTTTAGCGAAACTAACTTTAGCCATCCGATCTCTCCAGATTGCGTGATGCAAGATGGAAAAACGTTACATTTTGAATTTCCCCAAGCTCCTTTCCGTAATTTTTCTTTTGCAGTGTCGATATTTTATAGTCTTTCATGACCATGGATCTTGCGGATTGTGAGATGTGGGATGTGGAATCGCACTTTCCTATTTTGGACTATCGCAATTTATTTCTACAACTTTGTTTCCGCATTTTCCTAGACCGTTGATTTCCTTTCCTATTTACCCCTGACCATCCATCTTGATCTTTTTGCGAAACTTTGGATTTTCTACCTAACTTATGTAAACTTGATCTTCTCTATCAGATCTAGTGCAGGATGCTTCCTAATCGTTGATTTCAGATCGATTTCGAATCTCACCATGACTATGCAGATCTGCATGATTTCTTTGTTGGCATCCTCTGTGGCAGTTCTTTCAGCAACACCATTGGATGATCGATCTTTAGTTGTTCAACTTGCTATAGGGTTATTTGTTTGTCATTAACCCTTCAACCTGCAACCTGTAACAAGGTTATTCCTTTGTTATTCTAGATACCTGCATCCTTCAATCGGTTGCAATTTGTAACAAGGTTATTCCTTTGTTATTCTAGATACCTACAACCTTCAGTATGGCACCATATCCAATGGTTCTTACTTTTTCATTTGTGAACACCTTTGACATCAATGAAAACTATATAGTCAACAAAAGGTGTGGTCGAGCTACAATATATTCTCACAGATGACCATACTGCAGATGTTCTCACCAAGCCTCTTCCTAGGGTGAAATTCGAATACTTTCACGGAATACTTTGAGTAGAAGATAAAACATACCTCCTTGAGAGGGAGAGATGACTAAGATATATTTACCATAATTTTTTCGAGGTAGCTCTGCTCGTCCAGGTTCTCAGCGAGGCATGGGAGAAATACCATCGACATATGGGACAAATAGGTAGTAGATGGTTGATTTCACACGGGTGCCTCTGCTTGTCCAGGTGCTCAGCTAGGTATGGGATAAATCCCATTGGTAGATGAGTCAAACAAGTAGTAGATGGTCATGTGATTGCACATGTAGAGTCTACTCATCCAGCTTCTCATCCAAGTATGGGAGTACCCCACCAACAGATGAGACAAACAAGTAGTATATGGTTACGTGCATTTACTCATTCAAGTCCTCATCCAGGTATGTGAGTACCCCATCAGTAGATGAAACGAACAAGTAGTATATGGTCATACAAAATTGCTCATCGAGGATCTCTAGCCAGGCATGGACGTATTCCATCAGAAGTAAAGATTGATAGGTAGCAGAATATTTTCTCTCAGACATCCTGCTTAAACTAATTCATGAAGACACCTCTCAAAGGAAAAATATTGTGCAAACAACCTTCATTATGTTTAGATACGATAGAGATAGTATAGAAGTACAAATGAAACCCTAATGATAGTGATGCTAAGGAAGAAGAATACCTTCCTTGTTGAGAGGGAGTGTTGAAGTTTGTGCAAATTCTTATTGTTCTTGTATTGTACCTCCTACGAAATATGAAATTATTGTAATGAATCATACAAACACTAAAAGAACAATGTAGAACCTTGGGGAGAAAAGAAAGCAAAAGAAAAGGAAAAATAACATTATAAAATTATAAATTATGTTGCTTCCCTAAGTGAAGTCGGCCCTAGTTAAATTATTAGTGGAAAATATAAATAAATAGGAGGCACCCTCCTCATTATAACAAACAACAACAAAACAACATCACAAGAGAAGCTCGCATATACTGATATTTTATCTTTATTAATTGTACTCTGATCTCATAATTATTAAATCTATGGACTAAGGTTGATGGGTTTTTTCCCATTTGGGATTCCTAGGTGAAAAATATTTTTGTTATTGTTATATGTGCTTTGTCTATCTTATAGTGATCCTATTGATGAATGCAATTAAGAGATACTACTATAATCTTAAGAAAATATAACATTAATTAATGTAAATGGACTTGAAATTGTTAAACAACATAGTTAGGTTGATGAAGAAAAATTAAAGCAAGAGCTTATATCTTTCCATTAAAAAACAAGGGTCAGTGCAAGAAGATGATGGACCTTTAAGATGCAATCCTAGTTTTCAAAAAAAACATCATGCTACCAAAAAATACATCAACCCGAGCCTGACATAGCACTTGGTATGGTTCAACCCCAGCCTGACATTTCATAAAACATGTAGGATAGGAAACCACATCGCGCATGCGTTATATAACTATAAAACGCGCACGCGATATGAAAATTATAAAAAAAAAAACACACAGTCCCGAGCCCATTTTCATTATCAAAAA
>LPNX011047765.1:5254-18687 GCA_001517045.1 Pseudotsuga menziesii | reverse complement strand
GGGGGGGGGGGGGGGTGAGTGGAAGGAGGGTGTTGGTGATTAGGGTTTTTATAAATAGCAAAGTTATGGGAAATAAATAGATAAATCTTAAAGTGGGTTAGTATTCAAGGGATTGGAGAGAGAGATAGGGGTGGGGACTAGCTGTAAGTGGAGGAGTAAGGGAGAGAGTGAATCAAAAAAATGGTTAGAACGTGTTAGAGAGAGAGAGAGGGAGGAGAGAGAGTAGTGGTGATGGTGGGTTGTAAGTTGTAAAGAGATGGGTATTAAGTGAGAGAGGGATAGGGAGAGAGAGAGACATGGTTAAGGGTTAAGGGTAGGGGTATTAGGAGAGATAGAGAGAGAGGAAAAAAGGGGGTCGTTAATGGTAGGGAGGGGAGACATATATCGGGGTTTGGGGAGGGGTAGGGATATAAAGGGAATTATGGAATTTAAATAGAAATTGGGGTATAGTGTGGGGGTAGAGAGACAGAGGGACAATGGTAAGTATTAGGGGAAGGAAGAATTAGGAGAGATAAAAATAGAGAGGACTTTATGGGTAGGCAGAGAGAGAGAGAGAGAGAGAGAGAGAGAGAGAGAAAGGTTGTGGGTATGAAGAGTAAGAGGTGGTTAAGGATAGAGGGGAATTTTATGGGTAGTGATAGTCTATAAGAGAGAGTGGGGGGATGTTAGGGCATTGGGCAGGGAGAGAGAGAGATGGGTGGGGTTACAGGTAGGTAGAGGAGTATAGGAGAGAGAGAGAGAGAGAGAAAGAGAGAGAGAGAGAGAGAGAGAGAGAGGATCGTAAGTGGAAGGAGGGTGTTGGCGATTAGGGTTTGTAGAAAGAGAGAAGTTGTGGAAAATAAATAGATAAAGATCAAAGTGGGGGGTGTGGGTTTAGGGATGGTTAGGAAAGTTAGACAAAAGAGGGGTATAGGGGTGAGGAAAAGAAAGAGAGAGAAATTTATGGGGGGTGGTAAGTTGTACTGAGGGGGATTAAAAGATACAAATATAGAGAGGAGATTAGGGGGATTGATATTAAGAAAGATAAATAAGGGGCCTCAAGGACAATATGAGTTGTGTTAGGGATAGAGAGGGAGGTTTAAGGGTAGAGATAGTGTGTGAGAAAGAGGGGGGGTTTTCAAGGGGTTGAGGGATAGAGATAGAGTATTAAGGTAAATATAAAGTTAGAGAGGGGGTTAGTAAACATTATGAGGAGAGAGAGAGAGAGAGAGAGAGGCATGCATATGGTGCAGGTAGAGAGGGAGATAGAGATAGATTGGGAGAAGGATGGGATGTGATAAGTGGTAGGGGGAGGAAGTTTAAGAGAGAGAGAGAAAGAGAGTGGGGGGTTTAGATGGAGGGGTATGAATAAAGATAAAGAGAGGGTATTAGGGAAATTTATGAGTGCCATTAGGAATAGATATGGGAGTTATAGGAAATGATAGTGTGTGAGAGAGAAGAGGGGGGTGTTAGGGGGTTACAGAAGAGAGAGAGAGAGCAATGAGAGTTAGATGTAGGTGGAGGAGTAATATAGAGACAATATTAGAGATGGATTTAGTAAAATTTCTTAGGAAGAGAGAGAGAGAGAGAGAGAGAGAGAGAGAGAGAGAGAGAGAGGAGAGGAGGGTGTTGGATAATTTGGAGAGAAAGAAGGGTGGGTCTTAGGGGTATCTAGAGGAGTAGACGAGTGTGTTTATATGTGTGAAACAAAATCAAAGAGATATTTTGGGGGCAATGAGGGGAGGGTGCTTGTGATCAGTGGTAGGGGGAGGAGGTGGGTTGAGGGAGATAAAGAGATATATATCACAATAGGGCTATGAGAGTTATGTGGATGAGGGGTTGTTACAGAAGAGAGAGAGGTGGGTGGGTAATATTTTAGCGAATATTAGGGAATTTAGAGAGAAGGGAGACTATAGGTTTGGGAGAGAGAGAGAGTTATGGTGTGGTAATTTCTATGGGAGAGGGATTATGAGAGACAAAGAGAGAGATAGAGTTGAGGGTTGGTAGGTTGTATGGGGATGGGGACAAGGAGAGAGAGAGAGAGAGGAGGGTGTGGATGATTAGGTGTAGGGGGGGATGAGGATTGGATGAGAGAAACAAATAAACATCACATTGGGGGGAGGGGATAGTATGGGTTTGGTAAATATTAGGGAGTTTCAAGAGAAAGGGGGGTATAGTGATGGGGCAGAGAGAGAGAGAGAGAGAGTTAGGATGGTGGTAAGTGATATGGGGAGTAGGATTAGGAGAGAGATCCTATATATGTATATGGTATATCTATATGTTATAATTACCAAAGAAAGACATCCTAACTCCTAGGTTGCATGAATAGAGTGTCAACAAAGGGGGGTCCCTCATTATACGACTTTAAAAACCTTGTGTATACATGGTCGACCACCCAACTTGGGGCGTACTGGGAGGGCTTCTCTGGGAGTTACCTCCCTCCACCTATTACTAGCACAATGGCGTCCTAGTTCCCAGCTACAACAAAAGGCACATGTGTCAAGATACCGAGTTAGGAAATTGTTTCCAGGCAATTTCCCAAAATGGTCCTTTGAAAATCACTCTACACATGACCTTAATATAAAACCTATGGTCAACATACTAATGCAAACAATATAAAAAATGTATACAATTTAATATCCATAGAAAAAATTTATACAATCTTATTCTCATTTAAATATTCTAATTAAATTTATATAAAGAAAAATAACTTTAAATATTCTAAATATTTAAATTTTTCTTTACCATCATTAAAGTAAACAAGATAACAATTAATATCTAACAAAACTCTAAACTATTTCAACACCCAAAAGAAAATAATCAATAGACTATCACGCCATAAAATATGTATAAAGCCAAATCCAAGAAAACTAAATGACTAATATTTTACAAAGTCAATGGAAAACTTTTAGTAGGCTATATCATAAAATATGCATACAAATAATCATAATCAAACTTAATTACTAATATTTAGCAAAATCAATTACTAAAAATAATTTGAACAAATTTATTTAGTAACATATATCACAAACCATCTGACTAACTTAATGAGAATGGTTATGTTATTTCTGTCATTAAAGAAAATATAAGTATGTTTAAATAACCTTAAAGAGATACTCTCTAATTCAATTTATCTTGTAAGAAACTAGACAATGGCAAGGGGGCATACCTCTTCATTGACTCTAATGGACAACTCTTGCAGAACCCCTGCAATGGGCTCTACTTCAAGAAATTTTATTCTTAAACATCACCAATGAGTTTATTTATTTTATTTTTCTTGTTTTCCAATGTTTTTCAGCACAAATCAGGGGCAGCACCATCAAATACTAGTCCAAAATCACCCGAAACTGGTTTGAGACACCTCTCACACCTCCAGGCTCAAATTTACACCTCCTTATGAGACCATCGTCTCATGTTTAACAAATTAATTTTGGGACCATTTCCCATGAGTCACCTCAATTTACGAGCCATGACATGAAGATACAAGTGTCTATGGACCTGTACTTATATCATACTTTCCAACCGCAACTCATGCGAGTTTTTAGGACACTTCCCGTTAAGGGATGTAATTTTAGCTTTTATTTTGTATTTTTAACACATAGATTGTCTTTTCTTTTTACTGCACCTTACGCGGACCTCCGAACCATTGTCCACAAAATGATTTATTTTCTTACACGTATTTGGCATATAAGTGCCCCCAGACTTGCACTCATATCGCATGTAGTCATGTTCATCCACTGCAACACACACACACGCTCCCCTGACCTCTTTCCAAGAGCCACCTCAGTTTGCATGCCTCTGTCGCACCATCTCATAGGCCTCTACTGCGATCTATCCCACACATGTATTGGTATGTTTGAGAGCCTTTTGATCCATCCATACTATGTGAATGACCTTCGGACCTCTATCCACTGTCCTGACATGGGGCACCGCTCGTGCCACTGCAGTCGGTTGATCACATTGGAGTTTCATTTAAGCTCTTTTCTGACTCCTTAAAATAATGAAAAGATCGTCGAGTGCAGCTGCTTCCTTTCTCGCTCACTAAAGTATAGGAAAGGGTGTCTACATCGTCTTGTTTACCTCCTTTTGCTAACCATGTAGACCATTTCATGAAAAGGACCTCCTTGGCACACTCAAGCCAAGACCATTCCCCTCTGCATACTTTTATGCTTTCTTAGGCAGAGGAGACACACTTTACGAAAAAGATCACCACCGGTTGTCGTTAAGCTTTTTCCAGTCTTTTCATCAAGAAAAGATTGTCGAGCAAACTTGGTTTTTTTCATGCTCATAAAAGTATCTGAATGACCATCCACTCAGTATAGGTTTAACCTTTTCCAACCTAATTGGACTACCAATGGTAAAGAAGTCTCTCATCCCCTCCAGGATGGGAGAGCTCTCCTATGTATACTTTTATCCTTTTTTGGGAACAGGAGACTACCAATGAAAAGGATCCCCCACTAGAGTCTTTTTCATGCTTTCAAACTCTCTAAAATTGAAAGCACCATTGAGCATTTACCTTCTCAGGCTCGCCAAAAATCCATGAGATCATACCGCAATGGTGTCCCTAGATACCACCCCACAAAAAGTAGTTTGGGAGCATCCCCACATTGGGTCGCCTTTGTTCAGAGTACTCTATAATGTGTCTTCCTTGGATCCCATCGGTATCAAAAGTTTCCACCTCCTCCAAGTATTTCCCATCTGTAGCGACATTCCCGGTATTACAGCTATGATCCCATTCCCTTAAGTCAGTTTCATTTGCTGCCTGGTCCGCCTTACCGTTATACTCTGAACAAAGGAAGTTTGAGTCTCCCACTCCCCCCTACCCCTGTTTAGTTATTTCCCTTCCCTCCCCTCCCCGCCCCAATTCAATGAGTTAGTCTGTAGGTTGATTCACACCTTTCGGTTTTCTCCCTCGCGCCCCTGGTCAAGGAAACATCATTTCCTTGGCTAGGGGCAGGTCTCCCTTTGTTGACACCAACACACATATTCCAGAGGATAGACCTAGAGGTCCCTGTACCTTGGTTTTGCTGACATCATTGATGAGTTCCTTGGACCACTTGAGAGGAGTCCTTAGTTCCTCTTGGGATGGTTGTTTCGCACGTGATCGACTTTAACTCCATCATCGCACCGTTGAGATTCGTATAGGGTTTGTTCCACATAGTACTTGGTCGAAGACCCCGGATGTCACCCAACTCTAGCACATTGGTGAGTCCACTCAACAAACCTAAACAGGTTATGTCCCTTGTGATTTTCGGGTTGCATTGGAGACAGTGATCTGAAGCCCCAGTAGTGCTTCAATATACCTTTATGATTGATGCATCATACTTATACCACAGAGACTCGACTCTCAATCAGCGAGTCCACACAGCTATGTACCAAATCCAGCAGGCTGTCAGTCATGAAGATATAGCATTCCATGAGAATGCCATGGGTCCAATATACTAGATCAGTATTGTATTCAGTCTCACATAAAGGCAACCAACATTGTAACATCAATTGTATATGATCGGCTCTTGTATTTTAGAGCATAGATCAAATTATTCTTTTGACATTATCATGAGCATGGGGATTCCCACCTTGTCCATATATATGTCACACATTTATTGTATCTTACCCATTGATGGAAACCAAATGAATACAAAAACCAAAAGCCACCATGCCCTAGCCCCGGAAGAACCACCTCTACACAGCAAATCCTATGATGTCCATCGGCCATACATTGAATTCCTGCACTCACACATCAGAGGCAATCTGTTAACCCAAAAATCCCCCACATAGCTCTCTATGGCCTACACCACCCAAGGAAACCATCTCACAACACTCATTTCACTCCATAAGACCTTCCATTTGACCCCCACACCTCCAAAAGAGCCCAAGGATGAAGTAAAGGGCTAAAAACCCCCAAAAGGAGCCCAAAATAGCCCCCTAGGAGCTAAAGCCCTAAAAAAGGGGATAAAACCCTAAAAAAGGCTAAATTTAGGGCAGAAGGGGCTAAAAGCCCCAAAAAGGGGCTAAAGCCCTGACCAAGGGCTTAAAACCCTAAAACCCCTTGGAAAAACTATATAAGGAGGGTGGGGGGTCACTCTCAAAACACTCCTCACTTGCTTATTGTTATGATGTCCGTGGATGCTTTGAGACCTTTGCCTCTCAAACCACCAAATCTCCCTCTCCTCCATCTCCATCCCATTAAGCCATTGTTTCCCAATCAAGAGAGAGGTGCTCCCATGAGCTAGAGCATGGTGGCCCATTTCCACCCAAGTGAGGTATAACATTTATTTTCATGTTTGTCTAATTGTTTTTGCTTCCTAACTGTTATTTTTATTTGCAGGTTCTATTTGTTGACATTGTTTGTAGGTTTTCCATTGTAGTAGCTTAAGTTGCTTGCAGGTTTCAAGGAGGCAGAACCCTAACCCTTTTTTTGCAGAGGGGTTCATAAGGGCTTCATCTCCCTCTTTCTTTTCTATTATTACCTCATAGTTTAGTCTAGTTTTATTTTTCTGTCACTAGATTAGCTTAGTTTATTTGTTGTTCTGTTTATGCTATTTCCATTTCGTTTTTTCTATTTTCAAAGAGTAGGAACCTACCCTTGTGCCTTTAATCCCTATAGGCACAAGGGAGCCATTCTTGCTCCTACAGTGAGGAGAAATCCTCACTACAAATCTGCAATGGAAGTTGCGAGGGCGATAATGAAACTACAAATAACTATGAGATATGCATCAAAGAGTAGATCGACGATCATGGAAAAGGCCACAAATATCCGACGGTTGAAAAAAAATGTGGAAGAAAAATTGTGGGAGACAAGTTCTAGGGGAACATCTTGTAAAGTTGACATCCCGCATCTCGCAACCCGCATGTGAAAACTTTGTTGTAGAAACAAAGTTGCAAAAAATCTTGTTACAGAAACAGAGTTGTAGAAAAGCTATTGCAGAAGCAGAATTTCGGGGAGGTAATTTTAGAGCAGAATTTGGTCGAGGGATAAATTTGGTAATCCTGCTAAGTGTAGGAGCCACCGGGTCGTAGAGGTGCTGGTTGGGTTGGATGTGGTTGATCCCACCTACACCAATAGGTGTTTAGGGAGAGTATGAGTGTTTTTAGGAATAGATATGGGTGGTTAGGAGTAGTGATAATGTATAAGAGAGGGGGGTATTAAGGGGTTGATTAAGACAAATAGGGGTGGTTGTTAGGTGTAGGTGGATTAGTAGGGTAGACATAATTTTAGAGAGAGGCTTGGTAAAAGTTGGGAGAGAGAGAGAGAGTAGGTATATGGTGGGGGTAGAGAGAGCGAGAGGTAGAGAGAGAGAGAGATAGAGAGAGAGAGAAATGGGAGATGGTAAGTGGTAGGGGTGAGAGATATTTCAAGGGAGGGGGTTTAAGATAGAGAAATATAGGGGCATGGGGAGAGTATGATCGATGCTAAGGAGAGTTAAGGGGAACAAGGGTAGTGATAGTTTGTCGGCGAGGTTGCGTGGGAGAGAAAGAGAGATATAATTTTGGGGGGTAAATGGGTAAGGGTTTAGGGAATATTAGGGATTTTGGAGAGAAGGGAGGGTATATGATTGGGTAAGTGAGAGAGAAAGAGAGAGAGGTGACAATGGTAAGAGGTAGGAGGAGGGGTATGGTAATTTGTATGGGGAGGGTATTATATGATATAAAGAGAGAGAGGGTTAAGGTTAGGGTGATTTGGATAGATAAATACATAATTGCAAAGTAGGTGGTTGTGGGTCTGGAGACAAAGATATCGAGATAATGGTTAGGGAAAGGTTAGGGATTTAGGGAGAATTAGTGAAGTTAGAGAGAATAGGGGTATAGAGTGGGGGTAGAGAGAGAGATATGGATGGTGGTACTTAGTAGGGGAATGTGGATTAAGGTAGAGAAACAAACATAAAGGTTTAGGGGTAGGAAAAGTAGGAGAGAGAGAGAGAGAGAGAGAGAGAGAGAGAGAGAGAGAGAGAAGTAGTGATAGTTTTTATGGATAACAAAAGTACAACAAGGGTTAGGGAGAGAGGTAAGGGATAGGGTTAGTGATAGTGTCTAATAGAGAGGGAGAAAATGGGGATGTTAGTCAGTTTTAAGAGAGAGAGTGAGTAAGGGGTAGGGTAAGGGTAGGTTGAGGAATATATGATAGAGAGAGAACCAATGGGTTACTTGAAGGACGGTGTTGGTGACTAAGGATAGGGGGAGAAGGTGTCTGCAAGAGACAAATAGTTAGCGATCAATCTGAGGGGGTGGTTTTTTTTATGGTTAGGTAAGTTAGAGAGAAGAGGGGTTTATAGGTGTGGGGAAGAGAGAGAGGGATGGAGGGAGAGGGAGAGAGAGAGGGGGAGAGGGAGAGAGAGAGAGAGGGATATATAAAGAGTGAGAGATATGGTGGGTGTTAAGTTGTATGGATAATGTCATTAGAAGAGAGAAAGAGAGAGATGGGTCTAAATGGAGGGGAAGTAAGAGATAAAAATAAAGAGGATTAGGGAGAGTATGAGTGGTGTTCGGGATAGAGCGAGGGTTACGGGTAGTGATAGTGTGAGAGAAACTAAGGAGTGGGGTAGGGTTAGGTGGTGGACTAGATGAGAGAGAGAGATATACAAGGGGTGAGTGGAAGGAGGTTATTGGTGATTAGGGATAGGAGGAGGGGGGTGTGGTATGTTGTAGGGGGAGGATAATTAGGAGAGACAAAGATAGAGACATGAGTTTAGTGGGAGTTGGAGCAAAAGAGAAAGAGAGAGTCTTAGGGAGAGTATGAGTGGTGTTAGGGAGAGAGAGGGGGGATAGGGTTAGTGATAGTGTGTGAAAGAGAGGGGGATGTTAGCCGAGTCAAGGAGAGATATAGTGGTGGTGGTTATGTGTATGTGGAGGAGTAAGGTAGAGAGAATGTAGAGAGTAAGTAATTAAAAGTTATGGGGGGGAGACAAATAGAGTGAAGGGGTTAGTGGGGGTAGTGTGTGCATTATTAGGTCTAGGGGTGGGAGGTGATCTTGGCAAGAGAAAGAAATAGATATTTGGGTGGGGTAGGTGTATATGGATGATTAGGGAAATTATAGAGAAAGGGGGTATATACGGAGGTGGAAGAGAGAAATAGAGAGATAGAGAGAGAGGCTTAGGTGGAGTATGAGTGGGGTAAGGAAGAGGGAGGGGGGTTAAGGGTAGTGGGAGTGTTTTATCAAGAGGAATTGGGTTGTTACAATGTTTATAGGGAGAGAGATACTTGGGGGTCAGGTGTAGGTTTAGGAGTATGATGTAGAGAAATTTATAGAAGGGGATATAATAATTTATGGGGAAGAGGTGGCATAGTGTGAGAGAGAGTATGGGGTGAGAATGAGATATGGGGTTAGTAATGGTTATGGAGAGAGAGAGAGAGGGTGCATTAGTGTTAGGGAAAAGTTAGGGGGCACTGTGTATTTGAAAGAGTGGGAGAGAGAACACAGGGAGGGATGTTTTAGGGGGTTTAAAGAGAGAGTTGGGGTGGGTGTGATTTAAGGGTGGATGGATTAGTGGAGGGGTGTGGTTTAGGGGTGGATGGATTAGTGGAGGGGTGTGTTTTGTGTGGAAGAGAGAAAGAAAATGAGATTTTGGGTTTGAAGGGTGACGATGTGTGTGATGAGTGGTAGGGGAGGAAAGGGGTTGGGAGATAGAAAAACATATAAATCACAGTTGGTTGAGTTAGGGTAGGGGAAAGGGGGGAGTTTCAAGATAGAGACAGAGAGTATCAAGGTGGAAAGTTTATGGGTAAGGGTTTAGGGAAGATTAGATAATTTCAAGAGAAGGAAGATATATTCATGGGAAAAGGGTGTGTGTGTGTGTGTGTGTGTGTGTGTGTGTGTGTGTGTGTGTGTGTGTGAGAGAGAGAGAGAGAGAGAGAGAGAGAGAGAGAGAGAGAGAGAGAGAGAGAGGAGGTTGGTAAGTGGTATGGGAAGGGTGATTAGAGGTGGATTTAGGTAGAGTTTGAGATGGGTAATGAATATAGAGGAGGTGTTATGGGTAGTGAGTGTTTAAGAGAGAGAGTGGAAGTTATGGGAGAGAGAGTAGGGTGGGGTTTAGTTGAAGATGGATGAGTAGGGTAGAGAGAGAATGTGATAGATGGCTTGTAATCATTAAGGGGAAAAGGAAAAATAAAGAGAGAGAGAGAGAGAGGAGGGGTTGTTAGAGGCATAGGAAGGAGTAGGGGGTGAGATAGTGAGAGAAGAGGTTATAATAAGTTAGAGAAGGGAGATGAGAGAGATACAAAGAGGCAGAGAGAGAGAGAGAGAGAGATGGGGAGTGGTAAGTTGTAGGGTTATCATGATTATAGAAGAGAAAGAGGGAGAGGGTTTAAAGGGAGGGAGAGTAAGAGAGAAAAAGAGAGAGGATTAGGGAGAGTATGCGTGGTGCTAGGGGAGAGGGGGGGTTAGGGGTAGTGATAATCTGTGAGAGAGAGGGGGGATATTTGTAGTGATATTGTGTAAGAGGGGGGGATAGTTGTAGTGATAGCATGTGAGAGAGAAGGGGCTATTAGGGTATTTAGGGAGAGAGATAGGGATGGTGGTTATGTTTAGGTAGAGGATTAATGTAGAGAGAAATATAAAAATGTGTTTAGTAAAAGTTAGAGGGGGGAGAGAGAGAGAGAGTCAATGAATGAGTGGGGGGAGGGTGTGGGTATTAGGGGAGTGTGTAGGTTATAGAGATTGGCATGTATATATGTGGTTGATGTTTAGGGATAGTTATAGATATTAGAGAGAATAGGTGGTATGTGGTGGGGGTAGAGAGAGAGAGAGAGGCTTAGGAAGAGTATGAGTTGGGTTAGGGAGAGTGTGAGTGGGGTTATGGAGAGATAAGTGTGCTTAGGGGTAGTGAAAGTGTTTGACAAAGAGAGAGCATGGGGATGTTAGGGGGTTATGGAAAAGAGAGAGTTTGAGGGGTCAAGTGTAATAAGAGTACCATAGAGAGATAGTGAGATAGAGGGTTAGTAAGAATTAGGGGAATGAGGGAAGAGAGAGAGAGAGAGAGTGTCTTAGAGGTAGAGGAAAGGGGTGAGAGAGTGATAGAAAATGTTAATATAGGTTAGGGAGAGGATATGAGAGAGAGACATGAAGAGAAGTGTCAGTGGTAGGGAAATGAGTATGTAGTGTGTGTGTGTGTGTGTGTGTGTGAGAGAGAGAGAGAGAGAGAGAGAGAGAGAGAAATAATTGGGGGGTGTTATGGAATTGGGTGTTAGATATAGGTGTGGTTTTTACGAGTAGGTGGAGGAGTACATGGGTGAGAGAGAGAGAGTTTGAGGGTGAGTGGGGAGGGTGCTAGTTTTAGGGGATAAAAAGATGGATATTGTGGTATGGGGAGGGGACGTCTGGTCTTAGAGAATTATATGGAAGATAGAGAGAAGGGGGGTATATGGTATGGACAATCGGATAAAGAGAGAGAGAGAGGGATTGGGGTGGTATGTTGTATGGGGAGTAGTATTAGGTGAGGTAGGGTTAAGGTTATGCTAGTTAGAGAGATAAGGAGAGAAGAGTAGAGGGGGTGGTTATGGGTAGGGAGAGAAAGAGATAGAGATGAATGTTGGTTGAGGAGTATGATCTTTGGAGCATTAAAAAAGTTAGAGAGAATGAGGATATATAGTGGGGGGAAAGAGAGATATAAGATGAGATACTGGGTATTGGCGAGGAGAGTATGACAGGGGTTAAAAAGAGAGGGGGATGTTATGGGGTTGTGGGAGAGAGAGATATAAGTGGGGTAGGTGTAGTTGAAGGTGTAAATGATATAGAGAGATAGAATGAGGGGGTGAGTGGAAGAAGGGAGTTGGAGATTGTGGATAGGGGGGAAGTTGCAGGAGAGAAATAGATGAGAGAGAGAGAGAGAGATAAAAACCAAGGGGTGAGTGGAAGGAGGGTGAAGGAGATTAGGGATAGTATAAGGGGGTAGTTACATGAGAGAAGAAGATAGAGATCAAGGTGAGAGGGGGAAGAGGGTGGGATAAAGAGAGAGAATATGGGGTGAGAGAATGAGATAAGGGGTTACTAAGATTTAGGGAAAGGATATGAAAGAGAGATAGGAGAGGAGGTGTATTAGTGTTATTGGTAGGTGTAGGTGGAGTGTGTATTTCATGGAGAGGTAGAGAGGAGGGGGGGTAAGGGGAGTAGTAGCAGGATGTGTTTTTGTGTGTGCGAGAGAATGAGAATGATATTTGGGTTATGAGGGGTGGATGGCATGTGTGATTAATTGTAGGGGGGAGAGATGGGTTAAGAGAGAGAAAGATATATAGATCACAAAAGGGGGAGAGGGTTAGGGGGATGAAGGGGGTTGTGGGTGAGATAAAGAAAGGTATCACATGGGGGGTCAGTTGGTAAAGTTTTAGGGAAGATTAGGGAATTTGGAGAGAAGGGAGGGTATAGTCTTGGGTAAGAGAGAGAGAGAGAGAGAGACAGAGATGAGGGTGGTAAGTTGTAGGGGGGGATTAAGGGTGGAGTTATAGAGAGTTTGAGTAGGATTATGAAGAAATGGGATGTTTAAGGTAGTGTGAGTGTTTGAGAAAGAGATAATTTGGGGGTTATGACAGAGAGAATCAATGGGGTTTAGGTGTAGGTTTATGAGTAGGGTAGAGAGAGAGAGAGAGAGAGAGAGAGAGGGTTAATAAGAAATAGGGAAAAGAGGGGAAATAAAGAGAGTCTAAGAGAAGAGGGGGTGTTAGAGGTAGAGGTAGGAGTAGGAGATGAGAGACATAGACAAAGAGGAGTAGTGTTAGTGGTATGGGAATGAGTTGTCAATGTTTTATGTGTGTGTGTGGGAGAGAGAGAGAATAGTGAGGTGTTATGTAACTAGGTGACATAGACAGTTGTTGTTGTTAGAGGTAGGTGGAGTAGTAGATGGGTTATAGAGAGAGAGAGAGAGGGAGTAGGGTGGGGGGTTTAGGAGAGAAAGAGATGGATATTGTGGTGTAAGGAGCGGGTTTCTGGGTTTAGATAATGCTAGGGAAGTTAGAGAGAAGGTACATATATGGTGGGGGGAATGAGAGAGAGAGAGAGAGGTGGGGGATGGGGGTGGTAATATGTATGGATATGGGGATTAGGTTAGAGGAGGAGAGAGAGAGAGAGAAGATTAAGGTTTGGAAGAGTATGGGATATATAGAGAGAAGGGTGTTGGTTATTAGGGATAGCAGAGGGAGTGGTTGCAGGAGAGAAATAGATAGAGATCAAGGTGAGGGTGTAGAAGTTTACGTATGGTTAGGGGAAAGAGGGAAAATAATTAGAGTGTGATAGAGGAGGAGGTGTTATAGGTAGAGGTAGGAGTAGGGGATGAGAGAGTGAGACAAGATATTACTATAGGTTAGGGAGGGGAGAGAAGAGATATAAACAAAGAAGAACAATGTTAGTGGTAGGGGAATGAGCAGTCAATTTTTGTGTGTGTGTATGGGAGATAATGATAATAATGGGGTGTTATGTAACTAGGTGACATAGAGAGTTGTGGTTGTTATAGGTAGGTGGAGTAGT
>LPNX011047752.1:121437-173427 GCA_001517045.1 Pseudotsuga menziesii | reverse complement strand
TCTGAGCATTGAGCTCACGCAATTTTTCTTCGCTCTTTGCATTCTCATCCTGTAACTTAAGCACCCGCCTGATAAGTTTGTTTTTATGGTTCCTCAGTCATACAAGATGCTGATTACTTTCATCAACTTTTACTTTTAAACCCTTATTATCAGTTCTCAATAAGTCTCGACTCGCTACTATTTCGTTCATCTTATCTTCCATTCGGCGAACCTTGTCAAACAGACAACTAATGAACATAGGGTGAATAGTTTCCCCAGTTCTAGGAGAAACAGCTGAAGTTGTTTTAACAGGATTTTCTTTTACAACTGAATCAGTCGCACAATCAACTAGGACCTTCTAAACTTTCTTATCCACTGTTGAAGGACTATCACGATCAAGAGTGATATCTATATCAGGCCGAACAGACCGAACTTCTACAGACAGCGAAGGATTTTCAGAGATGCCTTCAGCAGTTACGGGGTGATTTTGTCCAGCTAGATCAGTATCAAAATCACAATGAATCGCCTCATCGTTAACAGGTAAAGGAGTACTGATTTCCTCTTCATCAATTACGACAGTTTCGACTGGAAGCTTAACATTCACAGGGTTTTGCGCCATCCTGGCTTTCGTCATGCTCCTGGTTAGCCTTCTAACCAATTTGGACCTAGGTAGATTTCCTCGACGATCTCCAACTCTGTCGCTACCGTTTGATGGAGTGATAGGTGACAGGGGTGAGGCCTTCTTTGCACGCCTAGAGTCTGGAAATGTATGAGGAGAGCTCATTGGATCACCCTTAGGTTCTTGAGAGGGTTCCACACTCTTAAGGCTAGGGTTTGATGTAGGTTTGCTCAGAGAAGCCGAACTTGAATTTTTATGTTTACTACAGTCACCTGGACTGTCGAACATACAATGACAAAACCTTGAAAAACCATTTGATTCTAAGAACTGCTCCCATGAGCGACTAGACTTCATTAGTTCATTTTCAATCAACATACAGACAAGCCCGTGGTGAAACAAACTGTGGCTTACATGTTTTGGTACCTTCTTTATAGCGTTTGACATTTTAAACAAACTATGTAGAAGATAGTAAGGGAGATTGATGGGAAATCCTATGAAAGAAGCCATCAAACGAAGGTGGTATACATAGGCCGAGGACAACTGACCTTCACAGGTTAAATACCTGTGAATTAACTCAAGCACTGGTCGCCATTCTTTGAGGAAATACTTACTTGCAACTCATGTCCGAAAGGAAACCTCTTGCGCCGGGTTCTTCAATAGACTCCTCCATTCCGTAATCTCCATTATTTGATACTTAAACCACTTTTGTCTAGACAGAGGCAGACTTGTTGCATTTGCAATCGAATTCTCATCAACCCGGAAACACAAGTCTCCAACTTCGGCTTGATAGTTTACCAGGGACAAAGCGAATACTCTGCTGACCTCTGGATTAGAATCAGAGAACTTCTCAAGGAATGGCAGCCACTCGACATCTTTGACCTTTTGCAAAAGCCCAGGGTTCGAATTCAACAGGGTTAACTCATAGGGTTCGACTCTCACAACAGGGGCCATTACTGATTGTTTATAGACGCGAAACCATGCACAGAATACATGCCACCACTGGATTAACGACAGAAGAGCAGGTTGAGAGCACTTGGAACCGAGACTTAGCAGTAGTAAATAATACACAGGATAATCCATACGTGAATGGAGGCGAAACCCCTGCAGGTTCGGCATGAGCAGAGCCATCACTACTCGGAGTGCTGAACGCAAATGACGGTTGAAACCCTGAAAGACTAATGTTATCTCAATCAAGCCTGAATTAAATGATAGGAAAGGTCGAGGTGTACGTAATAACAGGTGCTCCACTGGTAAACAACCACGACAAGGAATAGGTACGAGAGCTGAGACGCGGACAGCAGGGTAAGTACGAGTGTCATAATAACACTCTGAATTCGTGATGAGTGAGACTCGTGCCATAGATCATTCGCGATAAAACCATAATATATGCGTTCTCAACACTACAGAAAATCCATAGCTATCGTTGTAAAGGAAGAGTGTGAAGAACTTCCATAGCTGAAATCACATAGGGAGTTTGGGAAACACTACAGAAAATTTTAATTTTAGGGGAGGTTTTCTACTGCCTACAAAAGTCACTTTTGGGGGCGGTTTTAGCTTTGGAGGTGGTCTTTACAAAACCTCCCCTAATAGCATTGATGCTAAAATTTTGGAATTTTAGGGGTGGTTATGGAAGAGATCAAAACAACCCCTGAAAGTGACTTTAGGGGGTGGTTATAACCCCCTCCCAAAAGTGAATTTTAAGGTAGGTTCTAAAACCCCCGCATAGACACCTATGGGGGTGGTTCCAAACCCCCCCAAAAAATTCCTTATTACAAACCTTTGGGGGTAGTTGTAAACCCCCCTTGTAGGTACCTACGGGGGCGGTTTCAAACCCTCCTCGTAGGTACCTATGGGGACGGTTTGAAATCCCCCCATAGGTTCCTACAAGGGTGGTTCTAAACCCTCATAAAAATACATCTTACTAACCTTTGGGGGTGGGCTTAAAAAACCCCCCCAATAACACTGACGCTAAAATTATATAATTTTAAGGGAGGTTCTCGAAGAGATCTAAAGCAATGCTAAAAATGAATTTTGGGGGCGGTTCAACCACCCCCCCAACTAAAAATATTTACAAACATTTGGGGGTGGTTATGAACCCCCCTCATATAAATTTACAGGGGATTTTCTGAACCCCCCTCATTGTAACATACAAGGGAAATTTTGAACCCCCCTCATAGTGACATATGAAGTCACTTTAGAACCCCCCTCATAACAACATACAAAAATGGTTTGAACCCCCTCGTATAGCCATAATAAATCATAATAAAATATATTTTCATTAAAAATATCAATATTGCAATATCATTAGAGCACAAAGGAATCAAACCTTCAACGTCCCGCTTATAATGAAGGCACTCTTCCATTGAGAAATAACCCTTTAAGAATTGGGTAAATGAGCAATATTAATACCAAGATTGCATCATTTGTAATTATAAGAAAAGACTAAGAATCC
Organism: Pseudotsuga menziesii; assembly: GCA_001517045.1. NCBI lineage: Eukaryota > Viridiplantae > Streptophyta > Pinopsida > Pinales > Pinaceae > Pseudotsuga > Pseudotsuga menziesii. Next base: position 170,377 of record LPNX011047752.1, on the reverse strand, counting down.
AAACATTGTTTCTGACTCGAGAGGCCTAAGGATGTATTCTTAATGAAGTAGCCAAGAGACAACTAAGGATGCCTCTTGTGACTTGTATCTAAGTGTATAGACCATTTGTTTAAAGGAGGCAATCCTCAAAATACACTATAGACATAGGAGATGAGTTTAAAATACAACCCAAACAATGCAATGGGGAATGATTCAAATGCAATGGATCATAGTTATAGAGCATATATTAGTATACTCCTATGAAAGAAAATGTTCCAAATTACAAAATTTTGAAATAAGAAGATACAAAGTTAAAATAGGAACAACTCATTGTTACCCCCTATTTGTTGTGGTATTTTTCAGTGATTTTTATTATATGTTCATCAAGAGGTTTCATATTGTTCCAAACTTTTTGGGTGGCCTTGGGTTGTTTACATGAGTCTAGAAATTTTTGAGGTTTGAAACAACCACCAAATATTCATTAGAGGAAATTTAGGGTCTAAAATGGGCCTTATAAGAAAACGCGCCAACAATAAGTTCTTGTGAGTTGGAATTCAAGAACCAATAGAATTCTAATAAAATGAGTCAACCATAATGGTTGAATTGACATATTTGTCATAAAAAAAAACTCCTTTTTTTGTTCTTATTTTCGACATATCTCCCTAAGTTTTTACTCAAATTTCGATCAAGAGAGCTCGTTGGATGTGGAATTTGATTTTGCATCCAACGAGTACCCACAATGCATACTTTTGACGGACCCCACTACCCCAAAAACAATAAATACCTGGAAAAAAAATGTGATGATGACATCATCATCACGTTTTTTTCTTCTTCAGGTATTTATTGTTTTTGGGGTAGCAGGGTCCATCAAAAGTCTGCATTGTGGGTACTCGTTGGATGCATAATCAAATTTCACATCCAAAGAGCTCTCTTGATCGAAATTTGAGTAAAAACATAGGGAGATATGTCAAAAATACGAACACAAAAAGTAGTTTTTTTCTTTTTTCCTCCAAAATTAATAAATATTATTTTATTATTTTAACTATTATTTTATTATTTTCCTTAGGAGACCCATTTTAGACCTCAAAATTCCTCTAATGGTGATAGGAGCCCGAATCTCAAGGATTATACAATCATGGTTTGATCAAGCGAAGCAGTACCTCAAATGTAGTAATTATAAGTTGTTTGCAAGCCATTTCAAGAATAAAGTAATTATAAGTTGATCAAGATAAAGTATTTCTTAGTTTTCCTAGGCTCATAATCAAAGGTACCATGTCAATGGTTTATTCCAGTTCAAGACTTTTGAACACCCTTCATTGAAGTTGATTTTATTATGATATAATTGTAATCATAATAACATGTATATGCACTCATTAGAATACCAATGACATCCAACACCCGAATGGTAATCACGATGAAAGTTATAGAGCTTGCATACAAAAATAGAATTCCCATGTCCTTGTAATGGGAGAAACTGACTTGATAACATGCATGTCTTTAACTCTTTACAACCATCTATATCATCAAAATTCCCAAACTAAGCACTGCCCTGATACAATGAGCATGCTAACCAAACCTAATAATAGCAATGCTTATATTTATATGATAAAGTTGTATGTTTGATTAGTTATTCTTTACAAAATAGAAATAAAGACAAATGACTACCAATTTAACTTGAAATGATTTGTGATAGGTTATTCTTAACTTGCTAAAAATGAATTTATAGCTCAATTTGCAAATGAGGAAACTCACCAAAGTTGAAAGAATCATGTCAGTTATTTTTGTAGCTGTACTTTGAAGAAAATCCCTATATAGAATAAATTAGTAAAGTTGTTGCATAAAAGCTTATACATAGTTATCATAATCAAGTTTCAATAAATAAAAACTATGAACCTTAGGATGTACTTGCCAAAGTTGAAGGTTCATATTCAAATAAGTCCATTTCCTTTTCAAATATTTGAATAATTAAATAATACCAGGGAAAATAAATATGAGACATGTTCATGAGAATCCAATTCTCATGTAGAAAAAGCAGTGAATTAACTTATAACATGCAATGGATAACCTAATTTCTTGTCCTCCAATGCAATATATTTGTGTCAATGGTGCCTATGTTGCATATGCAGATAGATTAACTATACATCATTCCAACCGTGACAAACTACCAGGGAACTTTAGCCACCAAATTTGGTGTCCGATATCATCATATTTCCTATATAGAACTAAATTACTCAATTGGAATGTTAAATATGAAACATGCAGAAAGAAAAATGTATAAAATCACACTAATATGTAGTAGGCCATGTTTAAACATAATCCAATTATTTAGAGAACTGTGTAAAACACTAGCCTACTTAAAATGAAGAGATAAGTAGCAAGGAAGAGCACAATAATAAAGGAAAATAAATGTTCTATTCACATACCATATTGTTTACATCTGTACTTCTATAGTATTCTATTAATTATGCTAACAATTGTCTAATAATAAATACATTCTGAAATAGAAATTTAAATAGACTAACATCATCTAAATGTTTCTACAACTTATCTAAGACATGTTTCCTCTGCTCAACATTTGTTGGCATTATTTCATTTATTTTTTGGCTTTCCAGGAATCAACCAACATAGGTCTCAAATCTGTCACCAATGATCTTTCCATCCCATTTCAATATACTTCACTTGCACAATCATGACAATTTTTTTGGAAGATAAGATTTAAAGGTTGTATTTTTTAGGTGAATGCATTGAGAGACATGGAAACAAAAAAAAAGTCCCTTTTTCTTAACTCGAATACCTACTTCTGCACCTTAAAAATATGGCTTCCACTTCAAAGGCCTCTCTATCATCAATTCTTCAGATGGCACATGAAAGTCATCATTTCCAACTTTATCTAATCCTTTGTGATGACTAGACTTTACATCTCTTTCTGGCTATGTGCTTCCTCCCTTTGTCTTTCCCTTCTTTTATTATTCTTTCCTCCTTTGATTGTTTGCTTCTCATCAACATTCTCCACTTAGATCTCCTTTGATAGGCTTATATCATTTCCCTTTTTCTTTTTCCCCCCCTTGTCTGATGTACCTTTTCCATTAACGGCATTAAAGTGACCATCATGAGGATCAACTTCTACTAATTGAGATTAATCATTTGCTTCATCTTACTTCCATGGTTTGAAGGGTGAGATTATTGTATCTTTTGAATTGAAGCTATATTATCCCTAATAAAATATTCATTATCTTTCTCCAATAGTGAAAAAAAATCCTGATCACAAGCAAAAGGAAATAAGAAAGGATTGTCATAAGCATCTAACTAAGAAGAACAAAGTTTACCTAGACAAAAACATCTGTGCTTGGATGTATCATAATCTGAAAAAATGTAATTCCACAAGCAAACCACTGATGATCTCAAGAGTAAGGTTACATGAGGATGAACACTAGAATTCATAATACTATAACTCCATAAGTTGACAATGATTCCAAATCAATACTTCTCGTTTTGAGTACAATTAATATTGCACCTTTTGTTGCATAATAAATTAATACTGCCCTTGATTTGCAATTAGAGATGATATAATACATCAGCAAAAAATGCATAAACAAAAGTACTTCAAAGAAATTGATTTAGAATATAATATGAACTTGGAGATGGAGTTCACCTTTTGTGCAAGTTACTAGAGGGTAGTAGCCAAAGCTGATAAAAAAATGGGATGTATCATGTAACACACCAATCTGTTACCGAGGGGAATCACAAATATAAGGCATAATCCCATATATCCAGTAGGATACAAGTATGTATTAATAAATGTATATGTATAATAAAATGATGGCTTTATGGTCATCAAGAAGAGTCCTTATATACTACCTAAGAGACACATCTCTACACTCTTAGACACAACCTTCCAATCATTAATATAATTAATTAATGTAATGTAATTTATATTCTTTAAATGTCACTTGTTGATATCCTTTGTTCTCAACCCAGTGGAAGAAATGAGACAAAAAATATTCACAACTTTAAACAATACTACCCCATTATAGAAGGATCAATCCATGCTATTTCTCTAGGAATGCTTTGTTATTTATTGCACACCAATCTCAAACCATGAGTCTTAGGGAAGTAAAAAAACAAGTTGTTCCTATTCAGAGTGTTGTCGACGCTGCTAAGTCGATTTGACATTGTAAAATTTAGTGATAATGTTGATGATCAAGTCTCCTTGTAACTTATTGATTTCAACTCTAGGATAAATCTTGTTAACTCATGAAACCTAAAATCAAAGGGGTTAAAGCATGTACCTCTTTGGATAAAGGATTTTTTTCGTGATGAGATCTCTAGAAAAGGTGTGCCCCTAGATTGTATGGAAATCATGGTTATGAACCTCCACTCTTTATTGCATATTTAATTGATTTTATTGTAAAGCATTCTTTGGTTATTGAAAATGAAATTATGAATATGTTTTCTTTTTTGGTAAGTATGAAAGGGAATGATAATACAATCTTCCTCCCAAGAATATATCTTCACTTTGTGCTTTCCTCATGTTTCTTCAAGAATCATGGATGGATATAAATGATCAATGGGAAGGAGTGCATGATGACTTTCTTTGGGTTCACACTTGTAAAGAAAAGAAAATTAAGATGAAAGGTACAATGCAAGAATATGAGAAGAATACTTCAAAGAATATCTCCAGTGAGATCATGGATGAGGAGAAATCATTGCTATACTTGGTTGATTATGCTAAAGACAAGTGTATCATTTTAGGGAAATAAGAACTTAAGAATAAATTGCATGATGCATTTCATGAGCATGTGCTTATCCTTCAAAAAGAAACACATAAAAAAGAACCCATACATGATGAAGAAACACCTTGTTAATGCCTTGAAAAAGAACATGTGAAAGAAGAAGTCCTTGAATTTTTTTATGTTGAAGACCTAGGATCTTGTTCCACTCACCATAAAGATGAGGATTTGGTGAGTTTTTCTTATCATTCTTATGTTATAGTAATAATAATAATAATAGTCGTAATGATAATAATAATAATAATAATAATAATAATAATAATAATAAGGTTAATGAAAGATCAAAAGGCACATAGGCCTTCACCTCATGACTAGTCAATATGTATAAGTATATCATTACAAGGCTCAATGTAGATCATCTGATCAATTCCTATCAATCAAACATTATTAAAATATTCTTATATATTTTGTAGAAATCAGAAATATGTGTCTCAATTCTAATAAACAGGAGCTGTTTCCTACATTCTCAATTCCATAATATTAAAATATTTTTTTTTTTATGTTTATTAAGATTCATCGAAGTATAGTTGAATTCCATTGGATTTTTTTATTATATTTATTAAGTGATTCCTTATCAGTTTAAATGGGGATATTTTAGTGTTCTATTTCATTTAATGATAGGATATCATTTATATCCATGTAAAAATATATGATTATTTATGTATAAAAAATATAATGAATAGTCAAGCTATACAAAGTACATTACAGTCTAACACCATTACAAGGAGGTATTACCACTACTAGAGTAAGTGATATGTGCTAAGCTCACCATAATTAACGGTAATAGATAGTGAAAATAATTAGGGATATACAATGAAATCAATATAACTATGAAATATCATATGATACTAATACACATGTTCTACATAACCTAAGATCGGTATGACACGACTATGCAAACTTGGAAATGAGAATATCTTGGTTCATGTTCCCATACTATCAGCTTCATGTAGGGTCTTTAATAGAGTAGGTCAAAGTGAAGTTTATGTGATATCCTCTCTTTTTTTCAGCAAAGAAGGAATATGTGGTTGTCATGGGAAATTTGGATCCAACATTTTTCCATAATGACAAAACTACTTACTCCTAGGATGACGCCAAAAAATAGGTAATTGGGATACCGACAAGAGAAATATTAGCTATTATTTTTTATTGCCAGAAAGGAAGAAGTTTTGGTGCATAGTGCCTTTGGTTTGTTTGGGTGTAGTTCTAAATCCCAAGTCCTGAGTGGTAGTTTAAGCACCAATTAGGAAAAATTTCGACATGAAGAAGGAAATTTTTATGGAGCAAGATGTTACACATAAATCTCATAATCATCATGTGATGAGGTCCCAAACATTAGTTATTGCCCTGAATCCCAAGTTGTGAAGTGAAAATACTGGCCCAGAATTCAATATTTCATATACAAACCCAATGCCACTTATTCCCTTAAGGAAAGGTGCGTTATCTTCTTCAACAATGCCTACTATCTCTTAGCAGTAGGTGGTGCCACCGCCTTTTCGTCTTGGTCAAGGTGTGGTTCTGCCCTATCACCACTCTGTCATAATGGAGGAGAAGCGGTTCCCTTGTTAAAAATTGAAAAAGAGAGGTTTCCACGAAGCTTCTCGAAGGAATACTTCGCGGCACCCTTATCCCTACTCCTGAGGACCACTTGGACTTGAGATCCAGCCTTTTGAAATCTCCTATCCACCTCAACCACCATTTACTCAACGATCCCTATCCTCCCAAGGCCTATAAAAGCAAGCTCATACCCCATGGTTGATAGAGAGAAAAGTTATGCTATTGCATTGAAATTCTAGACAAATCAGTAGGGTGAGCATAGAGGGAGCAAGTTGGAGATTTTGGGGACAAGGCATTGGCATGTGAAGGAGCATCTCAACACTAAGGCGAAGGTTGTAAAATTCTTCTTCATATTTAATGCAAAGTTGGTTCCTTTCCCATAAAATATGTTATGTTATAATTATGTATTTTACTGTTGGATTCCTTAGTCATTGACATAGAATAGTGGATTATATTCTGGTGCTTTTTTATTTTGTTTGCTTGTTTCATGTGATTGTGCAGGTACGAACATGAAGAGCCATCACCACAGGAAACAACTACACCACTCCATAAAAGAGACTCATTACATATCTCCACTATCTCTAGGGGAAGTATTCCAATTCTGTTGTAAATCATTTTTTCTAGATCTATGCCATTACACTAGAGGAACAACTCTTGTCCGCAAGAGGTGCATTTTTCCTAGCAACAAATATGGTGAATCCACTAGAGACGAATTTTCAACACATCTGATCTTCCTTAGTCTTCAAAACCTTTTTTGAAATCTAAGCTCCAATATTTCGTTGGTCAGATCTACTAGCCGACCTAGTGAGATCTTGTTCCAATTGATCATATCTACTAGCTGATCTGGTAAGATCTTGTTTTGGTATAGTAATATCTGATTCACTCTTACCTTATGTACTTCATATTCCTCTCAATTCATGATTCTAATGCTAGTATTACAGTATCTGACTTTTCTTTTTTCGCCATTATTTTCTTTTTTTATTTCTATAGGACACCATGCATGCACAGTGGACACTAAGCAGTGCCATCACCTATGTGTAGTATTCAGGAAGCGGTGCCACCGCTCTATTTTAGTGGATGAGAAGTGGTGCTGATCCAGAAACTCTTTGTCACCAACCGTCGAGAAGCGGTGCTAGGTAGGTTTTCTGTTTGCTTGTCATTTCAAAACTTTGGGATTTTTGCTTTCTGTTCTGTGAATGTTTGGGATTATTTGCAGATATTTGAGTTGTTAAATTCAAAATATGGATGTGGTAAATGCTTGTTTTGTTGAATTCAAAAGGATAGATTACACTCATCAGTTTGATTGCTTGTTTGCTTGGTTTTTCATTTTTGAAAGGATTACTTGGAAGTTTTGCTCAGTTAGATCTCTTCTTGCTGCTTTATAATACTGAAAAGGAAGACTTGTTTTTTTTTCTTTATTTTTTCGTTAAGTTTATGAAAGAATTATATTTTCTTTTCAAAAAAGAAATTTTTTTGTTGATATTTGGTTATAATTATGTTTGAAGATGAATTATTGGATCTTTGACCACAGGTAAGTGAACCTCTCACATAGCACGTGCAATCATGGAGTATTAAAGAATACCCTTAATTTCTGTAGATATTGGTCCAAAATCCTTTTGTTGAAACCCCCTCCCAATATCTAAAATGTCCTCACCACCCTTTTTTATAACCTAATCCTTATAAACCTCCCTAACCCCCCACCCTAAACCCCTCATCCCCCCCAATACCTGTAATATATTGGCCTGATTTTTAAGAAATTTAAAACCCACAATATGAACTAACGTGCTAGGATATTGGTCAACAAGTGAATCCCCTGTGTCTTTGACTAGCGTCATAAGCTTTCATATATCCATATTCTTCTTTCTTTCTACATTGTTGACTCGTCAATAGAAAAAAATATATCATAGTTTTAAGTTAGTTCTTTCCATTTTTTGAAGAAAAGTTGAAAAAAATACTTACTGTGCCTTTGAGTATTATTGTCTTTGTTTTTAGAAAAAGAGATCTTGCCTCATTTTCTTGCTTTCAAAGATCAGATTAGAAGTGTGTTGCTTGTTAGTATTCTTAGAAATATTTGTTTAGTTAGACTATTTGGGAAAGTTTTGGTTTCGAAATGAAATTGAAAAAGAAAATACTCTCTCCTTCCCATAAGTAGGCATACTTTGAATGGTAAGGTGAACAAATTTGCATATCATAATTGCATGGTTTTACTTTTATGTTATAAATCCAAGCATTCACCTAACCTTTCGACTTAAAATTAATGGTAGCTATAGGTTAAAAATATTAGTAACTTGAGTGATAGCTTACAGACGTGTTCCGACTTCATAAAATATAGGTGCAATCTTTTATTGCATGCACTGCAACCTGAGACCTGCGTGGTTCTTCCACGTACCATCGTTATATAGAATGACCTTTCACATACCCTTCAGGTATATCGAAAGGTACTTCACGTACTCAAATGTATATCGAAATGCCCCTTGTGAACGGTTGTGCATTAGAAAAAACTACTACGGACTTGAAATCCCATGTACATTTTGTATATTAGGAGGACCTTCTAGGATTCCTGAGACCATCTGAGAAAATCCATTTTAGCTAACTTGTTGGCATAATACACGAAGAACAACACTGGGGAATATTACTACACGGGTGGCATCCAGGTAGTCGGGGGATTCTGGTGAGGGATAGTTGATCCTCCTTGCCACTCTTTACTGTTGGACCCTGCGGTATATAGCAAGTTGCAAAAACTTGAAAATCCTAGTGAGGAATTGGCTTGTTCAATCCCTTTTGTCACTTAAGTTTTCTTTTGGCCTATAGTTTGTGCAGGAGAAGGTTTTGTGTGATTTTTCTAGTTTTGAAACCCTAGGTTAGGTTTTAGTGACCATACAATCTGGTTGAGTTTCAGTTGAGATGATCGAGAAGAAACCAGGGATTACCACCTGATATTCTGCCTGTCATAGGGAAGAGCCTAATGTAATCCATAGATCAAGGAGCTGCAAATGACTCCCATGTGGAAGGAATACCAGTTGTGGAAAGTGGAGAACAATTCACTACTTACGTTAATCACTTGGTCCAACAACCTCCTACGAATGAAACTTCCTTTCATTTCCCCATGGAAGGTCATACTAATAGTCCTGTTGAAACAAAATATGGCGCCAATGCTCCTTTTCAGAGAAATTCTATGGGTCAAGCCCTTTCTAAATTTTGGGTTAGTAGACCTTCTTTTGAGAACCCTCCATCGAGTGAAGATGAGTCTAGAAGGATCCAATCATCTCTTGATTGCACTCACAACTTTCAAGAGAGAGTGGAAATAATTATTCCCTCACTCGTACTTCACAAATAACCTATGTCGGCTCTTTAACCTTGACTTTCAGATCCTTGGCCTTCTGTATATTGCTCACTTGTTGAGACTTCGATTCCTATTAATGATCTTACACCTTGTGGTGTGACTCCTCATTATCTAGGCCAAACCTCCAACCCTATAGTTTCAAATCCTAGGTATGTTTCTAGTCCTCCCACACCCTCTGTACGTGGGGGGAGATCCTTAGCTCAAATGCTATCAGTACATTCCAACGCTGGGGGAAACTCCTGGTGTGAGTTACATTATCTGTCAGTGGAGTTTCTACTAGTTCTGGATAGACTTCTACTGTAGGACAACAGACAGTGTTTGTTCCTCCCACCAACACTAATATGGTAAACCCTCCATCAAGTTTAGGGAAACCCTTAGGGGTACAACCTGTAGTCAACCAACCTTCTTAGGGTTATGGTTATCGAGGGAATCAACTACCTGTAAGAAATATGAACTATCAACCTACTTCTACAGGAACTATGTATCCTAGATTCCCTAACCCTGGAAACCCGTTTATGCAGTGGGGGAAACCTAATTGGTCCTACATTCTAGTAATGGGAGGAATTCCTATTCATACTGCTAGGGTTTCTGGAGGGACACCTTATGGTGTCCCACCCTTTGGAGGGCCACCTAGTGGAGGCCAACCTGGTGTAGGTACAAATTGTAGAGGACCACCATCGCAAGGACGACCACCGAAGGCCCACCTTCAGGAGGAACACTACCCGGAGGCCCATATTTGGGAGGTCCACCTTTTTGGGATCCACCTTCTAGGGGACCACCACCTAAGGGAACACCACTTAGAGGTCTGCCACCACCTGGAGGCCCATCACTTCTAGGTGGCCCTCCTCCTGGAGGTCCACCCCCTTTGGAAGGATATTTGGGAGGATCATCCACTCATTTACCAACCCAACAGTCAGTGTATCATTCAAATTATGGTCCTACTGGTGTCCATATTCCTTATCAATACTACCAGTATTTCGAACCTAATCAACAACTTCCATTCCTAACAACTTTGGACTTGCCCAATTTTTCTAAGTTGATTCATGATCCCATTCAACACAACCCTTCGTGGCCTGCTATTCCAGTTAGGTTACCATCATGCATTCGAAAGTTTGATGGGAAGCAGGGAGATGATTCCAAAAATCATGTCATGACTTTTCATCTATGGTGTTCTTAGAACTCCTTGATGAATGATTCTATTTGTTTGAGACTCTTTCAGTGGACTTTCACTGGTATGGCCGCAAAGTGGTATATTGAACTTCCACAGCATTTGTTTGTGGATTTTATCTCATTGGAAACCTTTTTTCTCACACACTTTCATCTACCCATTTTTTAGGAAACAAGTACGAAACTTTTGACCTCACTCCGTTAAAATACCTCCACGCACATATTGGACCATATCCATGAGTGGAGAAGGCAGAGACAACTCATTAAATCTTCCATCCTGGACAAACTATTAGCTAATTGGTTCACAAAATACTTGTTACCTCCCATTTCTCGATATGTGGCTATGGGTTGTGCTGTTAATGAAGAGCAGGATACTAGTCGCGCTCAGTATTTGGACGTGGTATATTCCCAATCTGGAACTCTGTATGACTATTACAGAGAGAAATTTCTATGGCTTGGGGTACCACAACAGACAGCTTGACTCTAAAAATCAATCCTTTCCAATATGCAATAGAAAGTAAATGTCTAACACTAAAGGATCAGACCTCGTACCTTATTTCGGACGGTTGAAGTAGATCCCCGTTGAGCTTTCCAACTTCAGCTTGAATTGATAAATTACTTCCTCAACAACTAGTAAACAATATAAGCATACTATATATCATGGTGTTATATCTATTCTAGCATATATAATCAACAATGTATAAACATTTGAAATCATGCCATGGATAAAATATTCATTCAAACACACATTATTGGATAGGAAAAGATATTTCTATTAATATAAATCAGAGATTAAAATAGATACAACATCTGTTGGCACGCCTGTTAATCAAAGAAACTGAATCCCCCACTTGGGCCTCCACCACCTCAATCCTCCATCTCTCGATAGCAAGCTCACAATAAAAGGGAAAGCTTGGGAAGAACACAAAAGTGCTCCAAGGGACAAAGGGATGCAGACTCGAGCATAAGTTCCGGAAACAATGGACTATAGTTTCTTTTCTCTCAATTCTCTCATATGCCTTCAATGTACCATGGAGTTCCTTATATAGCTTTTCAAAGGGGTAATGAAAGGTCAAATCTGAGCGATCTCAAGGCATAGGGAAGGCCAGGAGTCAAGTGAGTCGGATCCATGTCAAGGAAAACTCCAAAAGGATTTGGACTTTGTACACATCCTGATGTACCCGGTTTTAGGGGTCAAACCCACGTATATACGCGATTAAGGGTTTAAAAGTAGTGTGTATCATTTTTCACATGTTTTTAGGGATGTTCAAGGAAACATCAAAGGACAAAAAATGTTCGACGGGGTCAAAGGAGTCTGTAGAGGGATAGGGGAAGGCCATACAAAGTGTGATTCACATGGAGTGGTAAAATCAGCTATAACAGATGCCCCCTAATGTGTGAGGTCAGAGGAGTCATACGATGGTTTAAATACATTATAAGTCCATCCCAGAAGTGGAGTGATGAAGAATCCCAAATGGAAGACCAGCCACCCAATCAGCATAGTACAATGATACAACTCTGCACATACTGCAAATACATATAGCAGTCTCGGATAAATAAGAGTACAATGGCCATGAATAGGAATAATACAAGATATCACATAAGTGGTCATCACCACATATGATATACATAGATCAAAATCTCCATGATGAAGATATACAAAGGACCATGATCTCCATAATGGCTGAAGATATATAACAGATCAAGATCTCCATAATGGCTAGAAATGTCTGACATATACTGGAATCAAGTCACGAGAACTGAAGTCTCATGAACACTGGCACGATCAAGGAGGTAGCATATAAGAGATGCCACCAATTTGGAAAGCCTTCTACACAAACTGCTATGAGTACATGTCCTACTATGTGAATAGAGGTGTCGAGGTCAAACATAGTAGTCCATCGTCTGATTACTGGTCATTGATGTATACCGTTAACAGACATGAGATCACCCACCGATAATGAAAATGAGAATCAAGGTACTAGAGTGCAAACTAACAAGTGTGAATACATGTGTTGAGGTCAAACACTTGAGAGGATCCATCGATTAGGGGACATTGATGTATTCCCAAATATTGTTGATGGCGAGAGAACCTGCCACTAATGACTGCAAGTCTTAAGGTACTCAAACTGACTCTAGATTCCAATCCCAAAATAAATGATCTGAATTTGATGGGATGAAATCCACTGGAAGGAGGGCATTAAGGCATCCCCAATCATCCAACACAAGGTACTCAGTAAAGCTGTATAATGTGGAAGTACTCGATCATAAGTGTGCACGAACCAGTAACTGTACCAGGAATGGTCGACATGCAAAGTCAAGATAACTAAGGAATGGCCGACTCAGGCTTCAACTTCCTTCAAACAAGAGCATAACGGTGTATGGTGACTGAATAAAGGTAGCATAGACTCGATATAAAAACTGGGACATCTCTGTGACACAGGAGGCATCGACAGAGGCTCCATGGGGACTGGAAGCTTAACCAGTCAGTGGAGATAAACTCAGATAAATGAATACAACTCCTAAAGTCAAACTATAAAACCAACCAATGGATGTGATATATAGTGCTCTGTTTGAAGGTGACACGACTTGATAGCTTCCAAAGATAACATCTTTCCTTGTCCATTTTTTTGGTTTTTTTATTTTTTTGGACTTTTTCAAATATTTAAAAAGCTTGAAAAGAATAAAATTGCTTTATAGTTACAGACTAGGAGGAGATGAGTGTCATAAGGGAAAACAAACTAGTTCCAAGAAGTGGAACATACCTATGCTCAATGCAAGGATACATGTGTAGGATATCGACACTCGGGGGAAAATCCCCTCCTAGTAAAAAGGGAATCAAGCTGCAAAGGATATAAAAAATGGCTCTGCATGGCTAGACATGAGACAATTTTGGGTTATATGGATGAAACGCAATGTTAGGGAAGCTGGCATAAATCTCAATAAGGAAAGCAAAGATCATGATAATGCAATTACAACTTGACATAAGGGAGTCCTGGGGAAATGGCCAGCATAAAGTTCAAGAGGAGTATGAAGTTCTTGCTCAAGGAAATGGTGGGACTAAAAGGGACTCTCAGACCTAAGAGAGGACTCACAACATGGGTACCAAATGCAAAAGGGAGATAACTAGGACACCCATGTATATGAAAGCTCTACCATTCACATAATATCACTTCTAACAACAACATGAAGGTTCCGTGATACCATGGAATGGGTTCGTACCTAAGGTTAAAATGAAACAGTCATAAGGTCATGCAAAATGCAAGCGAATGTGAAATCCTAACCTATATTCCAGTTTAGACATGATACCTGTGATAGGAACGAACAGGTCGAAACCTTGGAGAGAGTGTACAAAAACTGGACCCTACATGACCATATTAGTCCAAAACAACCCAAAATATTCAAGAAAGAATCCAAACTATAGGATATAGGGAGGAATGATCATGACAACTGCACCCAAAGGAAACAATGCAGTGAACGATGGGACATAAAAAGGAAAGTAAGGTGTAGACCCAATTTTCACGCATCTACTACCAGCCCCATGAGGGTGACCACTGGTGTAAATACCGAGCAAAGGGAATAAAAATCCTCCACAAATAGAGTAGAGGATGGAATATGACCACTCCCAAATCTGTGAGCATGGTAAGGGGCTATGATGCCCCCAAGTTTGACACCAGGGTTCGTACTAGGACCAAGGAGGGGCGATAGGATACTAGGCATGCTAAAAATAAAAGGACCCAAACTCAAGAGGGCATAAATATACTCAAGTAACCACGATCCCAAAGGCCAACTAGCACACAAAGAGCACACTCCTAAGAAAATCTACAGCCAAAATATAAGCAAACCAAGGGGAGGATATGTGAGCTCCTGAATGCAGCAAGTATGTCTCGCCTAGGAGAGGCTCGAAACTCCCATACACTAGAAGCGGAGGTATGTAACCAATTATAGTGGCCCTCAGCTTCAACGCATAAAGCGACTGTGTTTTCTAACCTCTACCTGGCCAGGACACTCATAGAATAACCTCTGCAAGTACCCCCTCGATAACCTAGGTAAGGAAACTAAGGTCACCTCAATATAATCAATGCTCAGGTGGACAGTCGCAGGCGAGATTGACCGTATGGGCAGGGTAGCAAAGCCCAAAACTATTGAAAGAGCCCCCAGATATGAATACAATCCTGGAAATGTCTCTGGTGCTACTCAATTATGACTAGGGGTCATCCCAATCAATAACTGCTCACACTGCCTCGTGCTTAAATCCCTTTTGAGAGGAGGATCCTACGAAACACCAATTATACCAAGGAATTTCACACTCTCACCTGGACAAACACATACATGTTGTTGTTTAGTGGTCTTGGAGAATTTACTGACAATGAACTATTCCAAGACCCTAAAACCTAATCTTGTTGATGCACCCTATAAAAGAAAAGAGTGTAATTCATTTTATTATGCGTTGATTTTAATTGGTTGTAATTACTCAAAGGGAAATGTTTGTGCAACTAATGACATTATGACTCAGCAGTGAAATAAATATGCACGCCATAACAAACAATGATAAGTGCAATCTTTGTCAAATGAAAAATAGGGTATGCCACTACATGAGATGCATAAATATATATTCCTTTCTGAATGCCAATGCAGTCCTTCCTATATGAAATCCTAAACACAACTCTCATCCAAGCAATCTAATGCAAGTACCTCCTCAAATCCATATCTAAGATGCAACAAAGAGTGCAACTATTTTTTATTTTTCAATATAAAAGAACGCAAAATGCAATAAAAGTCATCTAAAACTCTCAGTCTCTGCAGCAAGTATAAAAGACAAGCCCAGAAAGACACCGAGACAAAAAAGAGTAATGCACTAATGGCAAAACAAAAAGGATAAATGACTAAAACTACTTTCAAAGAAAAATCAATGAAAAAGAAGTCTCTGGTCACAAAAGAAGCATCCAACAGACAACATTAGACCCAAGGAAGACCCAACCACACTCACAACCCACCCAACAACTTCCTACAACATCAAACTCACCAAAAGGGAGGATGTACGCGACTGTTTAAAGAACAGTTGCATATATACATGACTTTTGGCCAAAAACCTGCATGTATACATGGATTTTGGCCAAAAACCTGCGTGTATAAGCAACTTTTGGCCAAAAATCCACATATGTACATGACTTTTGGCCAAAAACCTATGTATACAAAGAAGGCAGTGGTAAAAAGCAGGCCAAGGGTCAAACCAATAAAGGGGAGTGTCAATGGATGAACATACTATAAAATGCAACAAAGAAACAAGAAGAAACAAAGAGCAAGTCAATATTATCAAGCCCATTATGCCCGCAAATCCCCAAATAAAAACAAGGAAGATCCCCAGCAGAGTCGCCAATTCTGTTACGGATTGAAATTCCTATGGCTTGGGGTACCGCAACAGATAGCTTGACTCCAGAAATCAATCCTTTCCAATATGGAATAGAAAGTAAATGTCTAACACTAAAGGATCAGACCTTGTACCTTATTCCGAACGGTTGAACTAGATCCCCATTGAGCTTTCCAAATTCAGCTTGAATTGATAAATTACTTCCTCAACAACAAGTAAACAAGACAAGCATACTATATATCATGGTGTTAGATCTATTCTAGCATATATAATCAACAATGTATAAACATTTGAAATCATCCCATGGATAAAATATTCATTCAAGCACACATTATTGGATAGGAAAAGATATTTCTATTAATATAAATCAGAGATTACAATAGATACAACCTCTGTTGGCACATCTATGAATTGGAGAAACTGAATCCCCCACTTGGGCCTCCACCACCTCAATCCTCCATCTCTCGATAGCAAGCTCACAAGAAAAAGGAAATCTTGGGAAGAACACAAAAGTGCTCCAAGGGACAAAGGAATGCAGACTCAAGCATAAGTTCCGGAAACAATGGACTATAGTTTCTTTGCTCTCAATTATCTCATATGCCTTCAATGTACCATGGAGTTCCTTATATAGCTTTTCAAAGGGGTAATGAAAGGTTGAATCTGAGCGATCTCAAGGAATAGGGAAGGCCAGGAGCCAAGTGAGTCATATCCATGTCAAGGAAAACTCCGAAAGGATTTGGATTTTGTACACATCCCGATGTACGCGGTTTTAGGGGTCAAACCCACGTATATACGCGATTAAGGGTTTAAAAGTTGCGTGTATCATTTTTCACATGTTTTTAGGGATGGTCAAAAAAACATCAAAGGACAAAAAATGGTCCATGGGGTCTAAGGAGTCTACAAAAGGATAGGGGAAGGCCATACAAAGTGTGATTCACATGGAGTGGTAAAATCAGCTATAACAATGACCTAATCCCTCAAGCTCCTCATCCTAGGATGGAACCTGCTAAGACACCTATAGAGACTCCTATTAATGGGGTTGTTGGTTCAATCCAACCCTCGTCAGTAGCCAAGCCTTCCAAGAAACTAAGTACTTATGGTACTACTCCTTCCACTCCTATGGATTCCGCCGAGGTGAATGGCATCCAAACACCCGATAACAAGAAAAAAGGTAAAAGAAAAAGTTAAAAACCTAGAAACCAACAGGAGAATCCCAACACTATGGCCACAAAGAATGATAATAAAGGACATAGAAAGGCCAAGTACCCATTCCTATCATGTGGTGGTGATCACTTCATGAAGGAATGGCCTTGTTGTGAAGAGATTAGTAAATTTCTGAAGAGTAACCCCACACCAGCGATGCTAACCGATCCCTTCGTGTCTCAGTAACAATTTATAAACCACATGTCTAATCAAGGTACCTCTAGTTCTATGAAATAAATCGGAATGATGTCCTTAGACACCAATAATTTAAATACTCATAGTCATTCATACAGAAAGACAATAGAGAAGAAGGATGAAAATACTTCCTCCGAAAAGTTCCTTCTACTAGTTCCCCTCTAGCTCCGTCTAATGGTCCTCTCATCATTGAGAAACCTAATCTTGATTTAATTTTACGTCCACCTAAGACTAATGTCAGGAAGGATGTTTTTAATCCCAATGCTCGATCCCTACAATTCTACAATGTGGTTGAATATTTGGCTCAGGCACCTTGTGCGATCTCTACCCTTGAGGTACTCCAAAGATGTCCAACGCAACATAAATACATGTTAACGGATTTTGGGGAATTAGACCTAGATAACACCAAATTAATCCATTTTAATGTGGAGAACTATAAATCTAGATTACCCCACCAACTTGCATTTCAAATTGCAACTAGAGTAGTTGGGAGAAAGGTCCATTGGACCATTCTAGATGAGGGAGATTCAAACTCATTTTTGTTTATATCCTGTTGGAGGACCATTGGTTCTCCTGAAATTACAAATTCACATACAACCATAAAAGGTTTCGATGGACAAGGTTTCTATTCTCATGGTATATTACCAGCCCTTTTAGTTGAGCTTTGGGGAAAGATTGTTTCCATTCAAGTGGAATTAGTTGATGCCCCATTAGACTACAATATTCTATTGGGGAGAAACTAGTTATATGTTATGACCTCTGTCACTTTGATAGTATTTTGAACTCTCCAATTTCCTCATTTGGGGAAGATTGTAACTATCTATCAACTTGACTTTTGTTCACCAGACGTTACTACTCCCACTGCAAATAACATCCGTATGCTAGGTCAATCCTCTCCTCCTTATGAGTCTATTGGGGTAGGTATGCTGAAAGATTCAACTCTCATGGGAGTGTTTTCTTCAGCCCCTCCTTGTACGGAAGTAGTGACTGTGAACATAATTTCCATGACTGGACATAGTCCTAAAGGAAAAGAAGTTGTTCAGTCATCCTCTCTTGGCCCTTATGAAGCACTTTATGATGTTGTTCAATATAATTCTGATGTCCATTATGATGATCTTCATCTAGTGGCTTCGAATCCTTACCACCCTCCATACTAGATATAACCATCCCTCCCTACTCTAGATTATCTATCCCATGCTTTTCTTTCACATGAGTCAATCATGGAGCTTATGAGTATGGATGAACCCATATGGGAAAATCACCATGATAGATCTTATTTTCTTCCTAATGCTAGTTCAATAGATTTTGACCTTGTATCTCTTATCAGTATTGATATTGTCACCAATATGGAAACACCTGTATTGTTGAAAGACACAGATTTCGAAGGAAATATTTGCAACATCACTAAGACAACCCCGAATGACATATCAATCAAGCCTGAAACTATTGAGCACGTTCATGTAGGCCATAACTGCTCGACAAAGGAAACCTAAATTTATAGAGTTCTTTTCAAAGAATTCTGCGATATTTTTTCCTAGACGTATGAGGCGATGCCTGGGATCGATTCGTCAATTGTTGCACACGATATTAGAACCTATCCCACAGAAAAACTAGTCCGACAAACCTTACGTCAAGTCCATCCTAGGAAGGCTATGGCTATTAAATATGAAGTGGAAAAACTTTTGAAGAAGGGGTTTATTTATCCCGTACCCCTGATGGAATGGGTATATAATATTGTCCTTATGGATAAGAAGCATGGAACTATTAGAGTCTATATCAATTTTCAAGACTTAAATAAGGCTTGTCCTAAGGACAATTTCCCTACTCCACACATTGATCAAATCATCAATAACTGTGCTGGGAGTGTCATCTTTTCTTTTATGGATGGCTTCTCTAGCTACAATCAAATAGATATTCTTCCCTCCAATAGACATAAACAGAATTCATTTTCCTGTGGGGAACCTTCGCATATTGGAATTTACCTTTTTTCCTAAAGAACGTTGGAGATAAATTCCAACGATCCATGTACTATTCCTTTCACGATATCAAACACATTGTGGATTCGTACCTTGATGATCTCCCTACTCATTCATAGCAAGAGGAAGACCATCCATGGCACCCTAGAGACATTTTCCTTAGAAGTCGTCATTATAATATCTGGCTTAATCCACACAAATGTGCCTTTTTTTTTAGACTGGACATCTTCTTGGCTTTGTGGTTTCCGAAGATGGCATCTAGATTGATCCATTGAAAAATGATGCTATCCTAGCCTTACCCGCTTCGACAAACATTATAGAGATTAAAATTTTACAAGGGAAGGAAAAATTTCTTTGTCGTTTCATATGCAACTTCATAGAGAAAACACATGGTTATATGCGTCTCCTGAATAAGGACACTGCGTTATTCTAGGATAACCAGGCCTAATGAGATTTTGATAATCTGAAGCACGCTCTGACCTATTCACTTGTGATACACCCCCCAAATTATTCAAAAGACTTTCTTTTGTACATTGTTGCCTCCCCTACTACCATTGCAATGGTTCTAGTGTAGGATAATCCCAATGGCCAAGAACACGTGATATATTACCTGAGTAAGAGTCTCATTGACTCTGAAACCCATTACTCATGTGTGGAGAAGTTATCTCTAGCTATGGTCATTGCTGTACAAACATTTCGTCATTACATTCTACTTCATACAAAAAATCTACTTACAAATCTAAACCCCATGTACTAAATTATGACTCGTAAGGTACCAGGGGGGAAATATTCACGTTGGATTGTTATCTTATAGGAATTTTATCTTGATTTCACCAAGGCTAATTTGAAGAAATCCTTGGTTTTCATGGAGTTTATGTGTGACCTTCCCTGTGCTTTGACACAAGCTGAGCCCAACGATTCATTCCTGGATGAGTTTTTGTTGTTGATAAGCACAATTGATCCATGGTATGGAGATTTGATTATCTATCTCAATACTCAAAGGTTTCAGCCCAACATGTCCCGTGATGATCGTCTTCATATCCATCACCATGCAAAGTACTATCTCATTCTGAATGATACATTGTATCGACATGGTATCGATTCTATCTTTCAATGATGCCTTACACATGAAGAGGATGGATAGGTGCTAAATTAATGTGAATATGGAGCATGTGGGGGTGATCTTTCTAGGATTTATAGAACCCATAAAATCATTCACATTGGATATTTCTAGCCTTCAATCTTTAAAGATTGTCATGAAGCAGTTAAGAAATTCCCACCCTGCCAACACTTTTGTCCAAAAAAGCGCACCCACCCTGCTCCTTTACACCCTTTCATTGCAGTTGGCCCCTTTTTCAAGAGGGGTCTTGATTTTATGCATTGTAAGCCTACCTCAAGGGGGGGGCATGGTTACTTCATTGTATCCGTCGATTACTTCACAAAATGGGATGAGGCAATGCCTACATATGCAAAGGATGGTAAGACTGTCACCCTCTTTTTATTCAACCATGTGATAGATAGGTTTGGAGTCCCGCAAGCTATGGCCACTGAACATGGATCTCATTTCTGGAATCAGATGATGGATTAACTTAGTGCTAAGTTTAGTTTTCTCCATAAAAACTCAACTCCATATTACCCGCGGGCTAATGGTTAGGTCGAGGCCATTAACAAAGTTTTGAAAACTATGCTGCATAGGATGGTTGGAGATAAAAAATCCTACTAGAACTTGATTCTCTTTTCTACACTTTAGGATTATAGGAATTCGGTAAAAAAAACAACTGGTTTCACACCCTTTCAGTTGGTCTATGGACTAGAAGTTGTCCTCCCTATCGAGTGTCAAATTTCATCACTTAAACTTGCAGTAGAACTTCTCTCGAACAAATCTTCCAAGGAAAAGAGATTTATTTACTTGACCAACCTTGATGAAAGTAGAAGAGATGCTACCTTAGCTAATGAGGCACACAAAAGGCCTATCAAGGTACAGTATGACAAGTCTTTTCAATCTCATGTCTTCAATGAAGGTGACCTAGTCCTGACTTATGATCAGAGACATGATAAAATAGGGAAGGGAAAGTTTGAATACATGTAGTATGGTCCCTTTCTCATTTGTAAGTTCTTAGAGAAAGGGGCTTATGGGCGCGTAGACTATGATGGGATGCCCTCTGGGAAACCTCACAATGGGTTGTACCTGAAGAGGTACTATGCTTAATAAATTTATGTATGGTACCTTGTATATATATATATTTTACTTTTATGTGTTTTTTCATTTTCAATATGGTTTTGATTTTGATGTCCATACTTGTTTATACTGTTTTTTGCTTATGCAAATTAGATGGATTTCTATGGTTTCTCTAATGGTGCATTCCATCATACTTTGAACCTTACTTTAGCTGCTTGAGTGTTGTATTCCCCAGCTCAGGATTTCATCAGTTTAGGAGTAGTTTGCATTATTATAGATACCAACAACATCATCGAGTATCGTTCAGTGATAGGTTTACTCACCAAGGTTGAATCTCAAGACATTCATAATTTGGTAGTATTTATGGACTCTTAGCTAGTGTTTTGTCACCTAAACCATGTTTACACTATCAGGAACCATACACTTCTCTGCCTCTTTATGAGAGTGTGTTTGTTAGAAATTTCTTTCGATTCCATCACTTATATGCATATCCATAGGTCTGATAATACGATTGCTGATTCATTAGAAAATTACATTCTAGACTGGTATATTTCCCATTCATGAATTTCAAAAATAAAACATGGTCCATTGTAAAATAANTATATATATATATAAAGAAGTTTTTTACAAAGATATGGTCACGAGACCTCATTTGAAGCACTCTGGCTTTCAGGAATACAAAATGATACAAAAATCTTGAAGTTAGTAAGATTTCAGGGATACATGATGCTGACCACTCTAATGGTGCTCATGGTAGCACATAATAGCCCTTTCTACCATACACAGAAAGCAACTGATGCGGCTCAACACTCCCACAGTATGTCTCTGAAACCTCGTAGGGAGGTCATCTATATAAGCATCCACGATATCCAGAGTCAATCGATCTAGGTTTTCCTCCAACTCGGTGAGCTCATCGTTGCCTCTATGGACAAAGAGAGCTCCTTCTCGCCTATCCATTGGGGAGGATCCCCCATGCCATCACCAACATCTGCATGCAAACATTGGGTCTTGTTATCATCCATAAAAATTATAAAACATAAAAATATAAAAAACATAATCAACATCTTGGGTATTGCTTCTTACCGATATCACCCCATTGAGCACCAGGCAGTAGTGGTAGATCAAGATCCCCTTAGAAGACGGTCCCTGCATAGGCATAGTCCTCAATCATGAGGATTTGATCATTCAGCCAATGGAAGAAGGGAGCCTCGAAATTGACCTTGGCCCCACCACCTCCAGTGAGGGCCATGATCTCCACCCACCCCAACATGCGGGGGTCTCTAGCTCTAATCTATGTAAATAACACTTGGGTTCTCAAGAGAGGTACCCTCTCAAAGAAGAAGCATTCTAGGATGGACCCATACCCAAACTATTTCAGCTAACCTTTTTGACAGTTGGTCAGCTGATCATTGAAAACGTGTAACAATGCCTCGGCTCAGTTGAACACCATGGGTGACATGGCCTCCAGGGCATATAGAATATTTTTTGAGGATGCTTGGTGGGCCCCTTGGATCCCAGCCACCCTCTTCATAGTAAATAGAATGGTCCGAAGCAGTAGGTCCATCAAATCCTTTATTGGGATCTTCTTACCTAATATCTTTGTTCTTGGATAGCAATGACAGACAATAAGTTTTTATGTGGTTATGTCCCCACCTCAGGAGCCAGTCAGAGAGATAGGTGCTTCTTGTCTAGATATCCCAGTTAGAAAATAAATTTCCTTCACCTCCATAGTAACAATATGGGGTCCCACCTCAAAATACTGATGTTCTGGATTCCACATCCACAAGATGTACTCCAATAATTTTACATGTGAAAGCATGCTAGGAACGTGGAAGAATTTTAAGAGGACACAACCTCGTAAAGTAGCTATGGAAGCTGCATCTCTTGCATCATGGGCATCATCGTCATCATGTTGCCTCTCTTTCCAAGTCACCATTTTTGAGCAGGTGACCCATCAAAAACAATTAATGAGGAATTTAGAAGCATATCCAACTTTTAAAAATGCTCAAAATTTTTTAGTGTCACTAGGGCATCTATTTTTTTGGGCACCACAGCTAGCACCATGCCTGTCTCCTTAGGATAGAGCGGTGCCACCACCTGAGTAAGCCTGAAAAGGAGTGGTTCGTATCGGGTGCCGCTCTTCCCATGAAGGATAGAAGCGGTACTCGAGATGGGTTTTCTATGCTTGGACTTAAGGCCCCAAAACTCAACAAAAATGAAAAATGGAAACCATAGAAAGGAAGAGGTGGCTTCTAGATCTTACCTGGATCTGATGGCTTGAAAAACAAAGGAGAAACAACTCCTCCTTTTTCGATTGAAATATGCACACCAATTCTCCCAAAATGCTCTCCAAGACTTGGTGAATGGTAAATGAATTGGATTTTACTATTTACTTTGGTTTCTATAAAATATTTTTAGGGTTTTATATTATTTTTAATATCTTTTAAATCATTTTCATTAAAAATACCCTTTATCTAGTTTATAAAAGTCAATTTTAAATGTTGTTTGGAGACTAATGGCCTTTAAAAAAAAGTTTTGCAGGGATAAAAATGAACAATATTGTCTATGGGGAAGTTCATTTTTTGACTTTTTTGTAGTTAAGAAAAAATGAAAAAGGTCCTTGAGTGTTCATTTTGACACTTTGATCATGCTCTTGTTGGTCACACTATATGCAAGTTAATACAAGTAACATACAGAGTCTTCAATATAAATCGTCAATCTAGGGAAGTGTTTTATTTCAAAGATAATTCACACTGTCTATGCATAAAAACTCAGTAGCTGATCAAATGAATAAAATATTAACTGTCCTACTTATCTGCTTAGTCAAAATCCTCTCATAGCTAAACTAATCTAACTCACCCACCTAGAAATTCAGAATTCCAATTACTTCCTACAATATCAATCTAGCAATTAACTAATCTAGAAATAGATAACTAGAATTACTTTTGCAGAAAATGAAATCCTACATTATCAGACTATATGTAAATCCATCATGATCAATTTTAATTCAACTAATCTAAGAATTGGGAACAACAACAATTGAACTAAACAAACTCTAAACCATAATCTGACTGAATTAGCAAATCGAAGAAATACAAGTAATTGAATGGAACTGGAGCTGAGCTTGACTGTAACAGTTATTGGCACACATGCATAATGGAAACTAACCTACATAGTCGACTATCACACCACGCAGTTACATATTAAAGGAAATGCAAACGTTATTGTCAAAGGAACTACAATGAAAAATCATTACTATTGCAGCTAACTGTAAATAATGCAATTACTGAAATTTCCACACCACACAACAAAACAATAAAAAAATCTAATTAGCTCGGCAATCTCTGTGGAAGATGTGCCTAGCCTTTGAACACAGATGCCGAAACTAACAAAGGTTAATATGCATAGATCAGAAGAATCTCACACCTTATATTAAATGACAAATTACAAATTACAACTCTCTGTCACAGCTTACACAGTATAATTCAATATCAACCCACCATTGGCTCAGAATGTTTTCCAATATTTATACATGAACAATGTGTTGGAATTGGGATTTGATCCCCCAAGGTCAAGCAAGGGGAGGCCGTTCCTGGGAAATAGTAGAACCACTTTAGACTATGCCTCCATCCCTGCGTAGTTAGAGAGGGATCTCTCATTTGTCACCGGAGTCTACTCTGCATAATATTTTCAATCTCGTTTGTCAGCAGAGTCTACTCCACATAGGATTTTCAATCAGCATAATCAGGGGGCTAGGATTCTAAATGGGACAAAGTATGTTGAGGAAAGGTGCATGGTGGGATTATCGAGGGCAACGGACCATTGGCAATGGAGTCAAAAACCTGCATACGGAATGATTACAAAGGATAAGAAAGGCGTGGGGTTGCAAGAAAAGGCAAGATAGCCGTTGATCTCCAAATCAGGAGATATTTAGCGGGCGATTAGAGGACAAGAAGGGACATCCCATCACATGGAGCACCAGTGAGATGAATTCCATGCAACTTTAGAAGAACAATTGATAAATGTCTAGAACAACAGCATGATCATAACAAGTATGAATTCCTAACTACTATACCCTAAGTTGCAGACATGAAAAGCAATCAACAGACTGGGGTAAAAATAGGAAACACATTACACCTTGTTGCAGCTACAACTTTTTTCCCAAATTTCTAAAATTTTGGCCCCCATTTTTTGATTTTGTTGAAGGCCATTTGTTCCTACTCTGCTATGTGTGGATTGTTTGAGGCCATTTTTCTTGTTTTTCGGGATTGCGCTCCGGTCTGTGCATGTTATGGGCTACAAGGCTCAACCGGTTGTTACATTGTTTTATCTTTGAGGTTGAAATTGGTTGTTCGGTTGCCTTTATTTCGAAAGATAGTTAAACATGGTGCCAATAATTAACATCTTTTGCTAAACCTAGGTTATGTTTTGAAAAAATACCTTGCTTTGCATTTTTCGAAAAGAGCTTTGACTGTGATCGAAAGCTGCAGGCTGATTGAGTTCTGTCGTTGTGGCTCCAGAATAGGCTAGCTACCTGTCGGACTTTTGTATTTTAGTCGATGCCTTGTTCTTTGTTTTTCCAATATTGACTCGTCCATGGGTTTTTCTTGACCTTTGATCCTCCACCATTGCAGCTGTGTAGCTCACTAGCTATCCGATGCCTGCAAAGCATCTGACCCCCGATGTTTTGTCGCACCATTTTTTAGTCTGTGTGTCGAAAACCCTAGAGTGTAGGTTACCCACCATTGCAGCTGCGTAACCCACTAGTGAGTCGACGTCAAATGTTCTGATTCGTCGATGGAGGTTTTTATATGCCCCTTTTTTTTAATCGTTCTTGCCATTGGTTATGAGGTCGTCTTTTCCATAAGAGACCTATGTCCCCTGTTTAGGTTGAAATTTGAACATAAGGACTGAGCTCTGGTTTTTCTTCTTTCGTACCCATTTTAATATCATGGTATATTTTTATTAAAGATAAATAGATTAAATGATGAATTCTCATTTGATTGCAGATAGACGTGGTAGTTTCTTTGATCTCATTAACGAATTATTAGTTAAGCGTGGTGCCAATAATTAATGCCTTTCGCTAAACCCAGCTTCTATTTTGAAAAAAGACATTTCTTTTCATTTTTTGGAAAGAGATTTCACTGTGATCGGAAGCCGTAGGCTGATTGAGTTCCACCGTTGCAGCTCCAAAATAGGCTAACTACCCGTCGGACTTTTGACTTTTTCGCTGATGCCTTGTTCTTTGTTTTTTCGATATTGACTGGTCCACGGGTTTTTCTTCACCTTTGTTCTTCCACCGTTGTGGCTGTGTATCTCACTAGCTATCTGATGCCTGCAGAGGATCTGACCCCCGATGTTTTGTAGAACCATTTTTTAGTCTGTGTGCCGAAAACCCTAGAGTGTAGGTTACTCACCGTTGCAGCCGCATAACGCACTAGTGAGCCGATGTCAAATGTTCCGATTCGCCGATGGAGGTTTTTATATGCCCCTTTTTTTTAATCGTTCCCGCCATTGGTTATGAGGTCGTATTTTCCGTAACAGATCTGTTGCCTTGTTTAGGTTGAAATTTGCACATAAGGACTGAGCTCTGGTTTTTCTTCTTTCATACCCATTTTAATATCATGGTTTATTTTTATTAAAGATAAACGGATTAAATGGTGAATTCTTGTTTGATTGCAGGTAGACATGGTAGTTTCTCAGATCTCATTGATGAATTATTACGACAAAGAAGGTGCAGTTGAAGGACAAAGCATGTTAAAGCATAAGGTGGCGGAATCGTTGCTCGAAGAAGAAAATTATGAGGGTCTGAAATGAGATAGAGGAATGGTCAAGCTTAATCATTAGAAAACAAAGGCTCATGCTTTGGCATTCCTTCAGTTACCTAGATTTTCTCGATTTTAATAAAATCTTTATCTAGAACGTAACATTTGGATGAATCATGAGCAACCACAAAGTGACAAAATAGTGAAAGGGAAGGGTTGGGAAGCCGAAAGGTTTCCCCTTTTGGTATAAGTATGGGAGAGTGAGACAGAAAGGGGGATTTTTCCCAGAGAAACTTGTGAACCACTTGTTTTAAGAGAAACTACTTCGTTTTGCAATAATAAATTACAAATTTTTTCATGTTGGAGAAAGTGTTGTGTGGAATGTTCAAATTTAATGAAATGAACAATGTTGAAGGGGAACTATTTCGTTTTTAGCTATGTTTCATTAACTGTGAGATCGTTCTAACTTTCTGAACCTATGTTCTTACATGAATTTTCTCTGGTTTATTCTGTGATAATTTCCACTATGAGTAATGAATGTTTTAACAGTTGATGAACTATCTTGTCATGCATATCTTTATTCATGTTTATGTGTTTTGATTCTAAGAACAACTTTCTGTGATTTATCTTAACATATGAACAATATTATACTACTCATGAATTGATTATCTTGCTCCCTAGGGACAACTTAGCTAGTANATTTAGATGTGAGAGAGTCTAAGACGAGAGGTAAGAACCTGCGCATCACATTGTGACCACTCCTTGCATTCTTTATCAATCTGCATCTTAGATAGGCACTCGCATATCATACTTAAAGTAAAAAATATGAAAATATATACGGTGGACCAGACTGCCACCTGTAAAACCCTTTTTTTTTGTTACTTGACCTATGGTAGCCAGACCGCAAATCGGACGGATTCCCTACACCAAACAGTCACGAAGTAGTTGGGAATGTTGACTAGGGAGAATCCCTTGCTATTTTTTCCTACGAATTTCCAGGCCTCAACAGTTTATGGTGCTAGAAGGAGGGCCACCAGTCCATTGCTGGCTGGGGAAATCCTTTTCCTTGAAATAACTCCACCAGTGATAGTTTTGAAAGTAGTTTATTTCCTGATCCATATACTCAAGAGAATAGAGAACATTTGTTTACTGTGGACATCCAAGTAGTAAATGACCCGAGAAGACACACATGGGATTATTTTAAGAGTATTGGAGGATTACCCATTATCCTTGATTTACCCCAAAGAGAATAGAAGAAGAAAGATCATCCCATCTTGGAAGATTTAGTGTTGGTTGGAGATTTGGAAGAGTTAGTAGAAGTAGTGTTACAGGAAGTTGTTCAACCTTTGAATCAAGTAGGCCCAAACAAACCTTACTGTTCTCTTGTGCGGACTCCTGTTCCTTCACCTCCTCACTCTCCACCTAGACTCATGGTAGGTGTAAATGCAAACCTGCCACCTAACCCACCAAATCCACCATTGCTTGGAAATCCCTATCACCCCTAAACTTAACACCTCCGTTGCATGACTTACCTTAATATTTTGAGAAGATGCTGCCTAAGTTTGATCCAAATGAGAAAATTTTAGTAGATGACCATTTACAAAGTTTTTAATTGGAAATATAAGGTTTGAGGGCTGGGGAACATGAGGATGTCATTTGTAGAATTTTTCCACATACCTCTAAAGGAGCAGCAACATCATGGTATTTTGGTTTGCCTGCAAACTCTATCCTAGACTGGGATACCTTTGAAAGGATTTTCAGAAGCAAATATGCAACCCAAATAACTCATGTGGCTCTCATGAAAGGGCTGTGCACCTTAAAGAAAGAAATAAAAGAGAAGGTGCATAGTTTTACGCAAAGATTTGCAGCTTATCTTAAGATTTTTTCTGAAGCTGACAAACCCTTGGATAAAGTTTTGATTGAGTATTATACTTCAGCTCTAGGACCTGAGTTGGCTATGTTTTCCAAAATTAAATCCAAACCTACGCTAGAAGAAACTTATGAAGAAGTCGAAAGAGTGGAGGCTGAAAAAGAAAGCATCGAAGACTATCTTGAGCAGTCGGGAGAAAACATTGTTGGGAGGAAAGCTTTGTTATTTACTAAGCCTAAAGAGGAGCAATCACCAGATTTCGAAGGAATGGCAAAGATGATGCAAAATCTCTCTAACAGAATAATATACTTGGAAAAGGAGAAGGAAGCCCAAAACTTTTATAAGCCTTATTACAAGAAAAGGGAAGATAACAATCAATCCCAACCCCCTCTGCACAACCCTGCATCTATGAACTTGACGGAGGTAGGGATGGATAATTTTTAAACTTTTCACCAACAACCCCATTCTAAAAATAATTGTCCTCAATGGATAAATTTGATGACTTTGGTTATGAATCAGCTGTTGGATTCCAAATTAACCGAGGATAATGATGAGAAAGGGAAAGGCAACAACAAATCAACATAAAAACAAGAGGATGAGGCCATGGTTTTATGGGATTGTGTATTGTTTTTTGACGCCAAGGAAGAAAAGGATCTGAGATATGAAGATATCTTGGAAACAAATATAACGACGAGAAGCCAGGGGTTGATTAAGGAAAACAGTCTTATGCTCCCAAAGATTAAGAGACTTCAAAATAATGTTAAGAAATTTCAAAAAAACACCATAGCTAATAAAATTCCTGAATTTACCATCACCAGTCAAAATCCTAGACAGATCAAGATGCCTACTAAGCCCATTGAAGAAAAGATAAATAATGTTAAAATGAATCTCACTGAGCATAAGATGGATTATGACATTGTGGAAGATATCAAAAAATTAAGGGCAAATATCTCATTATTTGAGATGTGCAATGTTCCGTAGCAAAAAGAAAAGTTATTGAAAGCAGTTGAAATATCGGAGGAGAAGCTTCCCACTGACAATCAGCCCCAAGAAGAAGAAATTGGTGAAGCAATGTGGGAGGTAAGCCTAAATGCAAGACTCCACCTTTTCTCCTTACTTTTGAAATTTCCAACCACAACGTGCATAATTGCCTAGTAGACTTGGGGGCATCAGTCAACGTTATGCCGCTGTCGGTCTGCAAAAAAATAAATGGGAAACCTAAAACATCTACCTGGAGGTTTATTCAGTTGGATAGAATGAATGTGAAGGTAATTGGGGAAATGGAGGATGTTCTCATTCACTTATCTTCAAATGATAAGGTATGTCAATTCATTGACATTGTGGTGGCTGACATACCGAAAGCTTATGGACTTGTTTTGAGCAGAGATTGGTCGACAAAGCTGAGTGGATATTTTGCATCAGACTGGTCACATATGTGGCTACCTTATAAAGGAATCCCTAATCAAATTAAAGTTTTAAGGGAGCCCCAGATGAAACACAATGCTACTCAGTTAGAAGAGAAGAATGAACCAGTGAATGTTGTTTTGGGAAATTACTTTATTGAACTAGAACCAGGAAATTATCAAGCGAAAGAAGTCGGCGATACGTTGAACGCTCAGCCTGATCTCCTTCGGTTCTTGCAGGCTAATGAAATCGATTGTAAAATAATAGACTTAACTGTAGATGTAGGTATTGATTCACGCACAGTAGTGGTAAGCGATTTTTGGACGCTTTTCTTTGATGGTTCTAAAACTTTGGAGGGGTTAGGAGCTGGCTATGTCCTGATTGATCCTAAGAAAAATAAACATTTTCTTTCATGTAGGTTAGAGTTTGAATGCACCAATAACTCAGCTGAATATGAAGCACTAGTTCAGGGACTAAGAAAAGCAATTGAATTAAAGGTAGAAAATATGAAAGTGTATGGGGATTCTGAAATAATTGTAAAACAAATTTGAAATCAAATACATTGCATATCTCCTCATCTGAAAGCTTATCAAAATGAAGTATGGGATTTGATTAAATATTTTCATGCATTTAACATTGTATCGATTCCTAGACTTAAGAATGTGGCAGCTGACTTGTTAGCCACCTCAGCTGCGAGGCTTGTGCCCTCTAATAATCAGTTCTCTGTTGAATTTCTTTTTAGGCCTTCAGTTCCAGATATGATCACCAATCTACGAGTGTTTGATGATGATCAACAGATTCTAGAATTCCTGACAAATAACGAGACCTTCAAAGGGGTGATTATTGACGATGAAGAACATCAAGCCAAGCTAAAATTCGATAATTTTATTCCTAAAGGAGTCAGGACTTTAGAGTGAATGTTTGATCTAAATGAGAAATTCAGAAGGCCACTGAATGTGAAGACTCATATCTCATATGTACAGTTCAAGTTGATTAATTTGGGGACTAAAATTGAGCCTAAATATGTGAATTTGGGAAAGTGTTTCTCTCCAAGAGAAAGGAATAAGTTCATCAGTTTGTTCAAACAATACAAAGATGTTTTTTCCTGGACATATCAAGATTTGAAGACATATGACACCAATATTATTCAGCATGTTATCTCCATTAGATCTGGAATCAAACCTTATCAGCATCCTTTAAGGAAAATGCATCAAAAATTGGAGCCTCTAATTCAGAATGAAGTAAAGAAGCTGTTGGATGCTAAAATTATTTTCAAAGTCAGACACTTGGAATGGGTTTCAAATACGGTACCAGTAAGGAAGAAATCCAGAGAAATTAGACTATGTGTGGATTTCAGAAACTTAAATCATGCTTCAGATAAAGACAATTATCCTGTCCCACCCATGGAACAGATATTGCAAATGGTTTCGGGTTCTAAATTATTCTCTTTATTAGATGGATTCTCAGCCTACAATCAAGTGTTAGTAGCTAAAGAAGATAGAATTAAAACTACTTTTAGAACCAGATGGGGAACTTTTGCTTATAGAAGGATGCCCTTTCGACTCATAAACGCCGGAGATACTTTCCAGAGGGCTATGGACATATCTTTTCGCAGTCTGATTGGCCGTAGTTCTGTAGTATACCTCGATGACATTACGATATTCTCAATGAAAAGGGAAGAACACGTGTTTCATCTAAAACATATTTTTGAATGCTGTCAAAAATATGGTATCTCATTAAACCCCAAGAAGTGTGTGTTTGTTGTTACTGAGGGTAAGCTCCTGGGTCACGTGGTTTCTAAGAAGGGCATCTCCATAGACCTATAAAGGATCAAAGCTATCGAACAGATTCCCTTACCCCATAATAAAAAGGGCATGCAATCATTTATGGGGACAATAAATTTCATGCGAAGGTTTGTGCCAGATTTTGCTCAAATTGTTAAAACTTTGTAGAAAATGGTAAAGCAAAGTGTACAATTCAAGTGGACTAATGTCGAGAAGAATGCGTTTAGTAAAATAAAGACAGCTGTTGCGCACGCACCTTCTCTCAAAAGTCCGAATTTTGAGAAATATTTTATTTTATACACTTTCACATCTGACGATTCACTGGTAGCAGTGCTTACCCATAAGGAATATGGGGGATATGAGTTCCCTATATCATCTATGAGAACTAGTTTGCAAGGGGACAAATTGAATTACCCAGCTGTGGATAAACAAGCTTACGTAGTGTTCACAGTGATAAAACAATTCAGACCATATCTACTTAAGAACCGTACAAAAGTAATAGTTCCACACCCAGCTGTGAGGTCTCTTTTCGTACAAAAGGAGTTAGGAGAAAGAAGAGGCAACTGGGTAATAGCTCTACAGGAGTATGGCATCGAATTCAGGCCAGCATCCATAGTTAAAGGGAAAGGATTGTGCAAACTAATGACTGAAAGTAAAGACAATGAAGAACATGACTGGGAAGACGAAGCTGAGTTACATTTGATGGGCGTATGTCCTCTTTTCACAGCTCCGAACTCCTGGTATCGAGACCTTGTGCATTACCTTCAAGAGGGATTGTTACCAGAACATTGGAATTCTAAGCAAAGAAGAGCACTACATCTTAAATCAGCCTCATATCAGATTATTGAAGGAATATTATTCAGAAAGAATTATGATGGAGTTCTTCTTAGATGCTTAGAGAAAGAAGATGCGAAGAAGGTCATGATAGATTTACACGATGGGCCTGTTGGAGGACATTTCTCCGGAGATACTATAGCTCATAAAATTCTCAGAGCCAGATACTATTGGCCCACACTGTTCAAAGATGCACATGCCCATGACAGAAAGTGCGACATTTGTCAAAGGTGTGGTGGAAGACAAGTTAAAGCAGCAGGACCATTAAAGCCTGTGATGATAACAGAACCTTTTGAGCAGTGGGGGATGGATATGATTGGGGAAATAAAGCCAATTTATTTCCTACAACACAAGTATATCCTGATGGCAACCGATTACTTCACTCGTTGGATCGAATCCATTCCATTGCGTAAAGTGAATGAAGATGCGGTCATGGACTTTTTGCAAGATCATATTATGACTAGGTTTGGAGTTCCAATTTCTCTAGTTTTCGATAACGCTACTTATTTTTCCTCTATTATATTAACTGCATTTTCTCATGAAAAAGGAATTAAGTTGCATTACTCTGCAAATTATTATCCACAAGGAAATGGTTTAGCTGAATCTTTGAACAAGAATCTGATTAGAATCTTAAAAAAGACTGTGATAGAAAACCATAGAAGTTGGCATTCAACATTACTAAATGCTCTTTGGGCTGATAGGGTCACCCCAAGACTTTGTTAGGTGTGTCCCCATATACCCTTGTTTATGGAAAAGAGGCCATTATAACCCCCAATATTATTCTACCCTCTTCTAAAATTGCTCAAGAATCCAGAGGATCAGATAATGAAGTCTTGCAGATGAGGATACATAATATTTTGAAGGCAGAGGAGTCTAGATCCAGGGCCAGAGAACATTTTAAACAACAACAGGAGGTAGTAAATAGGTGGTTTGATAAGCACAAAGCTGGAACAAAAGAATTTGAGGTGGGAGATTTGGTTCTCAAGTGGGATCACCCTCATGATGAGAAAGGAAAACACACGAAATTCCAATAGTTATGGGTAGGCCCTTTCTAGATTGTGGCAAAGCTTGGCCCCTCAACCTATAAGTTGCAGGATTTACAGGGATGGGAAGAGAACTTACCAGTAAATGGTTTAGTTCTTAAGCCTTATTTTTCTTGATTTTGATTTATTTTGTTCTGTTTTGTACATAAATAATTGAATTGTTTTGCCATTTTGACTTGTTCTTTTCTTGTCTGTTTAGTGTAGTTTTCTCCTGATTCCAATAAAGGAAGCAAACTTTTGGTTGCATGGAAAGCATCAGGACCCTTGATAAATGTAGATTCTTTAGGCATTAGATTGTTTGAATATGTTGGAATTTATTCTAGTAAGTAGTTTTCCTAAAATGTCTATGAGCACATTGAGGTCTAGCATGATCCCTGAAATAACTCAGAATCAAAAGGTTTGGAATACTATTTCAAGGCTCCATCCATCTCCAATCTAAAACGTCCTAGGGGGTGACAGCAAAAGACCCATGGAAAGGAGAGCAGGGTGAGCAGTTTATTATATCTAAATGATCCCATTCGAGGAATTGAAAGCTAAATGGCTATTAAGAGTCAGAACTCCTAAGAAAGAAAATATCATCGAAACAAAGTATTGAATTATATGAGTACATATTGCCAAAAGTTCTTCTCTATCTGTGAGTTGAAAATTAAATGCATCTCTCACACAAAAGGACACTATGGATAGAAGGGCCTGGCTAAAATTCAGACGAAAAGGCATTAGGAGGACTCAAAAGGACATAAAGTCCACAAACAAAAAATGCCAAGTGGTATGGGAATGGAGAACAAATGAATATTTCTATTCACCATGCATTCAAATCCTGTGGCGTCTAAGCAGGAAGCTACCCAAAGACAAATTTAAAATGAAATCCGCCTACTTAAGCCTCAAAAGAGTTATCCTGACCTTGAGATTTCAGTTCCCATTCCCAAAATTTGGACTATCATCAATGATTACAAGTACATATATGTGACATTACGGGAATCTAGACATCTAGAAGAATTCAGCATGTCAGTTTCACTATTAAATAGGCTGTTGCTTAAGGAGGAGTTTATTCAGAGATCTGGGTTCACCAGTGAACCGCCAATTGTTGCAGCTGCAACTTTTTTCCCAAATTTCTAAAATTTTGGCCCCCCTTTGTTGATTTTGTTGAAGGTTGTTTGTTCCTACTCTGCTACGTGTGGATTGTTTGAGGCCAGTTTTCTTGTTTTTCGGGATTGCACTCGGGTCTGTACATGTTATGGGCTACAAGGCTCAGCTGGTTGTTACATTGTTTTATCTTTGAGGTTGAAATTGGTTGTTTGGCTGCCTTTCGTTCGAAGGATAGTTAAGCGTGGTGCCAATAATTAATGTCTTTCGCTAAACCTAGGTTCTATTTTGAAAAAAGACATTGCTTTTCATTTTTCGGAAAGAGATTTCACTATGATCGGAAGCCGTAGGCTGATTGAGTTCCATCGTTGCAGCTCCAGAATAGGCTAACTGCCCGTCAGACTTTTGAATTTTCGCCGATGCCTTGTTCTTTGTTTTTCCGATATTGACTAGTCCATGGGTTTTTCTTGACCTTTGTTCTTCTGTCGTTGTGGCTGTGTAGCTCACTAGCTATCCGATGCCTACAGAGGATCTGACCCCCAATGTTTTGTCGCACCATTTTTTAGTCTGTGTGCCGAAAACCCTAGAGTGTAGGTTACTCGCCGTTGTGGTCGCGTAACGCACTAGTGAGCCGATGTCAAATGTTCCGATTCACCGATGGAGGTTTTTATATGCCCCTTTTTTTTAATCGTTCCCGCCATTGGTTATGAGGTTGTATTTTCCGTAACAGATCTGCTGCCTTGTTTAGGTTGAAATTTGCACATAAGGACTGAGAGTGAGACAGAAAGGGGGATTTTTCCTAAAGAAACTTGTGAACCAGTTGTTGTAAGAGGAACTACTTCGTTTTGCAATAATAAAATACAATTTTTTTCCTATTGGAGAAAGTGCTATGTGGAATGTTCAAATGTGATGAAATGAACAGTGTTGAAGGGGAACTATTTCATTTTCAGCTGTGTTTCATTAACCATGAGATCGTTCTAACTTTCTGAACTTATGTTCTTACATGAATTTTCTCTCGTTTATTCTGTGATAATTTCCACTATGAGTAATGAATGTTTTAACAGTTGATGAGCTATCTTGTCATGTATATATTTATTCATGTTTATGTGTTTTGATTCTAAGAACAACTATCTATGATTTATCTTAACATATGAACAATATTATATTACTCATGAATTGATTATCTTTCTCCCTAGGGACAGCTTAGTTAGTATTGTTTTTCTAGTTGTGTGTGATTTAGATGCGAGAGAGTCTAAGATGAGAGGTAAGAACCTGCGCATCACATTATGACCACTCCTTGCATTCATTATCAATATGCATCTTATATAGGCACTTGCATATCATACTTAAAGTAAAAAATACAAAAATATATACGGTGGACCGGGCCGCAATCGGTAAAACCCTTTGTTTTTGTTACTTGACCTATGGTAGCCGGACTGCAAACTGGATGGAATCCCTATAGCAAATAGTCATGGGCTAGTTGGGAACATTGACTGGGGAGAATCCCTTGCTGTTGTTGCCTACGAATTTCCAGGCCTCAACACACGTAAAGGAAAATACATATTGGGAAAAGCAACGACACATGAATCTCTGCCATCAGAAACAGTTCTTCCTCTGCAATTTATTCATACATAGGTATCAAATTTTACAAATGGGGAGCCTTGGCCCAGGAATGTTTCCCAATCCAATTCACTAATTCCTTTCTCCCTCTATCAGGAGAATTTTTATACAATCCTAGTGCTGAGGCTACCGAATTAAAAGCTGCTACAAGTCGCCATCAGGCGTTAACAGTACATGGAGTGGAATATCGGCACGTTTTACAAATATAACAAATATTATGGATATATGGCATGTGATAACATGGGCTGACAGTGCAGAGCCTCCTACCATCATGTTTCTTGAAAACAATTCCCATGTGGCATGCTAACAGTCAATTGTCCACATAGGCTATTTGGGACCTATTTTAGGTCTCCTTGTCCAGCCGATGTATGTCACTCAAAGGATCTAAAGAAGACCCAAATAATTTTCCCGACCATTCTCCTGACCTCATCCTATGTCCAGTAACATTGTTATAGGAGGAGGCCAGAAAAAAAGTGGCCAAATGCTTGGTGATGATAAGCAACTTAAGAAGCTTATCATCCTTGTACTCTTTTCTTCCTCCTACAAGGAGGATTCTTCTGCGATCCATGCAACTAGGTGTGCGTTTGACCCTCTCCTCACCCATGACCAAGCAGCTAAGTCGAGATCCTTGGAGCGATGTCGAAGGCTCTGTACCCACCTGGTCCTAGAATGAGCCTTCACTCCAACAGTACTGGCACTACTATGAGCTAGGACTTCAAAGGTCGTGAATGCAACTGGGAGTGTCAGAGGGATGTCGTTGGGATGTCAAAAACCATGCACCGCACATCCAGAGACCAGGTAGTGTAGAAGCGGGTGAACCTCCCTTGGTGTTTAACATCTATGCCCCGATGGTTGGCGATTTTCTGGCGCGGATAACCAGAACACAGATTCATGTTTTCCTACAAAGAGTACTTTTTATTGAACTAGCTTCTTGAACCACACAACCATGGTTGTCTATGAAAGACTTTGACACTTCTCATAATTCAAACCTATATCTCTTATCATCTACACAGTCCCATGTCTCAAAGATATTTGGAAAATGGTGTTATATAGTGTTAGCAGGGCCAACTCGGGAATGGCTGTACCCTTAGAATAGCTATGATGGCAGCATGTGTGATGCCAAGGAAAGTACATTTCCTCTTGATGTTCAATCATATTATCTGGCATGGCTAAGATTCCAAACCATTCCCACGTGGCCGCCAGGCTGGTTCCAAGGTCTGCAGATTTGACCATTCCTTACCCTTAAAATTACTTTGATGGTGGCGTTGGGCTGTTCTAGTTGGTCACATACCTCGGCCTCATGTAAATGCCAGGTCTGTCATTTTTATAGCTGATTTTATGAATCCAGGTGAATCACACTTTGTATGGACTTCCCCTATCCTGTTGTAGACTCCTTAGACCCCGTGGACCATTTTTTGTCCTTTGATGTTTCCTTGATCATCCCTAAAAATATGTGAAAAATGATACAGGTGACTTTTAAACCTATAATCGCATATATATGTGGGTTTGACCTCTAAAACCACATACTTCGGGATGTGTAAAAAATTCCAAATCCTTTTGGAGTTTTCCTTGACATGGATCTGACTCACTTGACTCCTGGCCTTCCCTATGCCTTGATATCACTCGGATTTGACCTTTCATTACCCCTTTAAAAAGCTATATAAGGAACTCTATGGTACATTGAATTCATATGAGAGAATTGAGAGCAAAGAAACTATAGTCCATTGTTTCCAGAACTTATTCTTGAGTCTGCATCCCTTTGTCCCTTGGAGCACTTTTGTGTTCTTCCCAAGCTTGCCTTTTGCTTGTGAGCTTGCTATCGAGAGATGGAAAATTGAGGTGGTGGAGGCCCAAGTGGGGGATTCAGTTTCTTTGGTTCGCAGACGTGCTGACAGAGGTTGTGTCTATTGTAATCTCTAATTTATATTAATAGAAATATCTTTTCCTGTCCAATAATGTGTGTTTGAATGAATATATTATCCATGGGATGTTTTCAAATGC
Organism: Pseudotsuga menziesii; assembly: GCA_001517045.1. Lineage (NCBI taxonomy): Eukaryota > Viridiplantae > Streptophyta > Pinopsida > Pinales > Pinaceae > Pseudotsuga > Pseudotsuga menziesii. The sequence goes on along the minus strand of LPNX011047752.1, from coordinate 131,213 downwards.
TTATACATTGTTGATTATATATGCTAGAATAGATCTAACACCATGGTATATAGTATGCTTGTAATGTTTACTTGTTGCTGAGGAAGTAATTTATCAATTCAAGATGAAGTTGGAAAGATCAATGGGGATCTACTTCAACCGTCCGAAACAAGGTATGAGGTCTGATCCTTTAATGTTAGGAATTTATTTTCTATTGCATATTGGAAAGGATTGATTTCTGGAGTCAAGATATTTGTTGTGGTACCCCAAGCCATAGGAATTTCTCTCCATAACAGAATTGGCAACTCCGCTGGGGAGTTCCTAGTAGTTGTCCTTTGGGGGTTCTTCTATTGACATTCAATGACTTTGAATTGCTCTTTCTCTCTTGTTACTGTGTCGGGACTGGGGGCATGTTTTCCTGGTAGTGTCTGATTGGTGTGAAGTTTGTCTCAGCTTGTCTGTTTTCCTTGATTTTTATGCACCTTTCTTCCTGTATGAGAGTTTTTAACTCACAGTCGCATATACACGCGGGTTTCTCTGCGATTTCGGTGTATACACACGGGTTTAGTGCCAACAGTTGCGTATGCCTTTAGTTTTTCCTTTTAGGGGAAGTTAAATGGTTGTTGGGTGAAGTTTGATGATTGCTGAGTCTCCTTTGACACTTCCTGAGTCTATTTATACCTCTGTTTCTAACCGGAGATGTTTTTTTTAGGCTAATTCCTTTTTTTAAATGAAGGTTCTTGTAATGGCATTTTTTATTTTTTGTTTGGGATTTGTGCATTAGATTTCTTTTACCTTAGTGCTTTGCTTGGGGGCTGTTTGAGTGTACTTGCAGAGTCCGGGGGTTGTAGAATCATTATTTTTCTTTTTGTATCTCATTTTATTTCAAAAAATCCAAAAGCATTTGCTTATCATCATGCATTGCATTTTGCATTTTGCATTGAACTTGCATTAGATTTGCTTTGGAGTACTAGTTAGGATTTCATATAGAAAAGCCTTCATTCATCATTTGAAGAAAAATTGTGCATTTCATGTAGTAGAATACCCTATTTTCATGGACACAATGCATTTGCATTGATTGTTAGGTGTGCATTTTACTTCATGTTGTGTCATAACACCATTAGTTGCATGACCATATCCCTCTTTCGAGTAACAAAGCCAATTAAAATCAACGCTTAATTAAAATGAACTACACTCTTTTTTTTTATAGGGTGCACCAACAAGATTAGGTTTTAGGGTCTTGGAATAGTTCATTGCGAGTAAATTCTCCAAGACCACTAAACAACAACATGTATGTGTCTATCTAGGTGAGTGTGTGAAATCCTTGGTATAACTAGTGTTTCTCAAGATCCTCCTCTCAAAAGGGAGTTAAGCATGAGGCAGTGTGAGTCATTATTGATTGGGATGACCCCTAGTCATAATTGAGTAGCACCAGAGATATTTCCAGGATTGTATTCGTATTTGGGGGCTCTTTCGAGAGTTTCAAGATTTGCTACCTTTCCCATACAATCAATCCAGCCTGCGATTGCCCACTTGAGCGTTGATTATATTGAGGTGACCTTAGTGTCCTTGCCTAGGATATCGAGGGGGTACTTTGCAGGGGTTATTCTGTGGGTGTCCTGGCTAGGTTGGGGTCGAACGGCACAGTCGCTTTATGTGTTGAAGATGAGGGCCGTAATAATTGGTTACGTACCTCCGCTTGTTGTGTATGGGAGTCTCAAGCCTCTCCTAGGAGAGACATACCTGCTTCATTTAGGAGCTCACTTATCCTACCCTTCATTGCTTGCATTTGGCTTTATATTTTATTGGTGATTGCTCTGTGCACGATAGCTTGCCTAGGGTTTGCGTAAATAGAGCGTCTTTTCTATTTTTTTGATTCATTGTGGATTCGGGTGCGGCTCCTCATCATTCTCATCGTTTAGTAGGACTTCCACCTTCTACTTCTCCTCCTCCATTAGGAGAGAGACATAGACATTCCAGGTGAACTACTTCACACATTGATTCACACACCATGGGAGACCATATAGAAGGTAATCCTGAACCACCTTCTCCCATTCAAGTGGAATATGGGGAGTTTACTCCTACCTACGATCCTTCACCCAAATTGGCTGAGTTAGGTCCTATGATTTTTGAGATAGGAACCTTTCATGATAGACCTACTCACTCTAGGGTTGATTCCCCATTGATGCCTTACTGGTATGGTATGCTGGAGGATGCAGAGACTCATTTTGAACCCGCAAACACTAGCTATGGTAGTTATGGTATGTCTAGTTTTCCCACACATGATTTGGCATTTCATGTCAAATTTGAGTTCGAGGCTAACACTATGCCTGGGGAAAATCTCATTCCTTAACATGCGGAGAGGTTTGGGAGCACTAGTCACATTGCACCTTCCATCCTGGTGGTGGAAGTTACATCACATATTCCTCCTAGGTCTAGGGTTAGAGATCCTATTAGGATACTAGATCTGAGATGAGTGACTATAGGGAATAGTACATACATTATTACATAGGTCCCTCCATCCTCTGTCCCTAGTTCTTCAAATGTTAACCCTCCACCTCATTCACGTGGTCCTTCGGGCCGAAACGCTGCTACGAGTTATGTCAGTACTGCGGTTACTAGATCGGTTGTGTCTCAACTTCATGTACTGCCCGTTGTTTTAGGAGGTCATGGTAATACTTCTAAAGGTCACATTCCTACTTCTGGAATGTATATTCCTACTTCCAGAGCGTATGTTCCTACTTACGGAGTGTCTCATGGGACATCTCATGCAATGACTTATGGGTCCTATTATGGGACATAGTATGGATAGGGTTCTTCGCCTTATGGGGGTAGGTATCAACAACCTACTTACTCTCCTAATTATAGCTTCGTAGCTCCTAATAGTCAAGGTCCACCACACTATGGTGCTTCCATGCCACCCTATATGGGTCAAACGGGAGGAGGGCTCTATGGCCAAGGCCATGGTGGTAATCAAACCTATATGAATCAGAATATCAGGGAGTGGCCCATCAACCTCATCATCCTAGGTTCCCTTTCCTCATGACGCTGAATCTTCCTGACTTGTCGAGATTGACGAACGATCCTGTAGCCCATGACCCAGCTTGGCCGGCTGTCCCTACTAAGATTCCCTTGGACATACCTAAGTTCGAGGGAAAACCGGGAGAGGATCCGAGTGAACACGTTACTACATTTCACCTATGGTGCTCTTCGAATTCCTTACATTAGGACTCCATCCATTTAAGGCTATTTCAATGCACCCTTACAAGGCCTGCCGTGAAATGGTATATAGAGCTGCCTAGGGGGGCATTCACTTTGTTCGATAACCTAGCGATGACTTTTCTTAACCACTTCCAGTTACTAGTGCGTTATGACGTTGGTAATGAAATCTTGTTGACATTTCAGTAGGATAAAGCCACACATATCTTGGATCATATTCAAGAGTGGCATAGACGGAAGAGGTTAATTAAAGCCTTTATACCACCGGAGTTCCTCCTCGAATGGTTCCTTAAGTTGTTATTGCCATATATAGCGAATGATGTTTCTACATCTGGAGTGCAGAATGAGGAACAAGCGATTTTTAGGGCATAGGAACTGGACTTGATTTATGCTCAGTCTGGTTTGTTATATGAGATTATTCCCAATGCTTCGTGTTCTAGTTTCGACCCCAAAGTCAAACCTGGACCACATGTCGATGGCATTGTTGGTTGTGCAAGTGCAAAACCTACGGATTCGGTTGCAAATCAAGTTAGTCAATTGTCAATCAACCAATCTTCTTCAAGACAAGCTCCGACTTCATGTCAACCTGCCCAAATGGTGAGTGTACTTTCAGTGCAATCGTCGGATCAGAAGGGTAACCAGCAGCCTAGACGGAATAGAAAAAAGGGTAAGAATAATCATAAGGGTGGGATTAAGAATGAGAATTCTAATAGTAATGACAAGAACAGTCGTAATGCTAGGGGGACAAGCAAGCTAAATGTAAGGTTAAGTTTCCTTGCAAGTTATGTAAGGACAATCACCTCACTTACTTGTGCCCTCGTATCGATGAGGCCTAGAGATTCTTGGCACAGGGCCCAGCTGTGCTAACTAACCCTTTACCTTAAAATATGAACTCAAGGTCCCATGACCAGTCTGGTGGTGATCAATATCTGTCGAATGGTAGTGGTCATGGTTGCATTAACATGGTACGTGCTGTGAAACTTGTGACCCATGCGAAGGACTATGGTTTGTCACAACCCAGCCTAGGAAAAGAGTCTGATCCACCAGGGTCCCCTTTACGTATTGAGAAACCTATGGATAAACCTGAAGCTACACCTCACATTCCTAAGGGATTCCTTAAGCATTCGAAGCACAATCCTAATTCCTGAGCTGCTCAGAACTATTCAGTTGTCGAGGGTTTGGGCCACGCTCCTTGTGCGATGTCTGCATTATAAGTGCTTCAGAGTTGTCCTTCGCAAAGGAAGGAATTGCTTTCTGCCCTTGGTGTGAACGATGATGATTCTTCCTCTGTGATTAAATTTGAAATAGCAGGACTGCAGCCTCACTTTCCTTACTATGTGTCTCTTTTGATTCACATAGAATATCTTAATATGACGATCAAGAGCACTGTGATTGACGAAGGCGTTGCCGCTTCTGTGATGTCTTTATCATGTTGGAAGGGTTTAGGTTCCCCTGAGCTGTCTAAATCAGCAACCATGTTAACTGCGTTTGATGGGAGATCGTTTAGGCCACACAACATCCTTCCTTCCCTTAAAGTCTGTTTGGGAGGGAATACTATTGCGATAGAGGTCGAGGTGGTTGATGCACCCCTTGACTACAATCTCTTGCTGGGTAGGATTTGGATGTACAGTATGCAAGCCGTTGTTTTGGCAAAATAGAAGAAGTCTATAATTTTTGTAGAGCTTATATCATATTTTTCGAGCGAGGCCGAGGAGTTGGTTTGTGAAGATACGTTTGTTGATGAACACATATTTTTAATCTCAAATTTATACCCATGGTATGGGGATATCATAATATATTTACAAACATTGAAGACCCCTACTCACCTCTCACGAGATGAACGACGACGATTATGTCACGTCTCTAAGAAATACCTCATAGTGGATAACGCTTTGTACCACTGTGGGGTAGATTCCATTTTACGACATTGTTTAACTCATGAAGAGGCTGAGGTAGTGCTGAATGATTTCCACAGAGGGGTGTGTGGTGGTCATTTATCTGGGATTTCTATAGCTCAAAAGGTATTAAGAGAGGGCTATTTTTGGTCGTTGATATTTAAGGATTATGTAGATGCGTTCAAGAGGTGCCACCCTTGCTAGGTGTTCACATGTAATATGTGCTCAAAACCTACCCCATTACATCCCATTATCACCGCTGGACCCTTCACTAAGTGGGTGCTCGATTTTATGGATTGCAACCCAGCTTCAGCTGGGGGGCACCATCATATCATAGTGGCGGTTGATTACTTCATGAAATGGGCTGAGGCTATGCCTACAGTTAAATCTAACGGTGAGACAATCGACCAATTCATATTCAACCAAATTATTACCCAGTTCATAATTCTGAAAGAGCTTGTCACTGACCATGGCTCGCACTTTCAGAATCGTATGATGGAAGAGCTGGCATCAAAGTTAGGGTACAAGCAAGAGCATTCCTCCTCTTACTACCCTCAAGCAAATGTACAGGTAGAAGCAGTGAATAAATTACTCAAATCCATTCTCCAACGAACCATCGCACAAAGCAAGAATAATTGGCACATCATGTTATATCCTGCTTTGTGGGAATATAGAACTGCTGTTAAGACTGCCACGGGTTTTTCTCCATATCAACTTGTACATGGAGTGGAGTTGATATTGTTGATTGAATGTGAGATTCCTTCCTTGAAGCTAGCCATAGAACTCTTACCAGACACTTCACCATTGGAGGAGCATTTGGTCCACCTTGAGCAACTTGATGAGCAGCGTCAAGATGCCTTAGTGGCTCTAGAAGTCAATAAATGTCATGTAAAGCTCCAGTACGATAAGTCTGTCCATCCAAGGAGGTTTAGTGAGGGAGAGTTGGTCCTTTTGTGGGATCAACCGAAAGAACCCTTGGGGGCAGGAAAATTTAATCCTATGTGGCGGGGTCCTTACATGGTCAAACGTGTGTTAGAGAAGGGTGCCTATGAGTTAGTGGATTACGAAGGAATAGCCTTGGCAGAGCCTAGAAATGGGCTCTATCTCAAGAAGTACTATGCATGATTTTCAGCCAAGGCTGTTTATTGTATATTAGTGTACAATTTTGCACAGTTAGGTCTTTTTCTTATGGTGATCGGGTTTGTGATTAGTTTCCGTTTCTTTTGGCAGATGTCAATGGAATCTTCCACCTACATAGGATTCGAGGATGGTGCGAGCCGTCACACTCAACACTCAGCCTCAGCTGCTTGGGTGATTTATACTCCTATGGGTTAGGTACTATCTTTAGGAGGCATATGTCTATGGCCATCTTCCAACAATGTTGCTGAATATAGTGTTGTTATTGAGCTTCTACAGGATGCCATTTCACATGGTGTTCTCTCTCTTGAGGTACTTCTTGATTTGAAGTTAGTGGTGTCATAGCTTAATGGTTTGTACCATGTTATAGATCCGATGTTATTAAGAAGATTCTTACGTGTGAGGTTATTAGAACGGCAATTTGACAACATAACATACATACACATTCCGAGAATTAATAATCAAGTTGCTGACTCATATGCTAACTACGTGTTATATTGGCATTTTTTTCATTCACCATAAATTCATCACAAAAACTATTTTTACACATGTAAATAAATAAACCGATCACCATAAATTTTTTTATATATAAACATCCAAAATGTGATAATACATAGTGTCATGATACAAAATTGGGGCTCTCCAACCACCAACATATAATACATGGTAATACAAAATGTATAGAATCCTAGGTATCTAATCCTATGGAGGAGGAGGAGGGTTGTGATCACGATAGGTCACTACAGCTCTAGCTAGCCATCGGAATAATCGCACCCATGCTCGTGGTACACCCACCACCTTGCGCTGCATAGCCTCAGGCAAGTCCTGGACTTGCGCCATGGGAACCCTGTGTGTCAGCCTCACAAAATTAGTATGAATGCTTTGGAGCGTTTGCTCCGCATCCACACCCATGATATCATCTACTCTTCCCCTCCGTCTATGATGAGGGAAGCCTTCTAGCCGCTGTGGTTCCACATCTGCACACAAATGGTAGATGTCATTATGTATTGTCACGCAAAAATATGTCTTTTGATTCCATATAATTAGAAAACACAAAAAATTAAATAACTCAAAAATTTTAAAAAGAGAGGCTTGAGATTCGTTACCTATATCACCATATGCCGACCCTGGTGGTATTGGCATGTCTAGGTCCCCCCGAAAATCTATCCCTGCATAGGGGTAGTCATCGATGGCAACTATCTGTCATTGCCACCATGCAAAGAACTCAGCTGGATAGGGGTTGGCTACCCTACCTCCCCCTAGTCTACGCATCGCATCTGCCCAACGCCGTTGGGACGGATCTCGAACCCCGTGAAGAGGAACGTCCACTCTGGGGCTCAATTCTGGAACACGCTCGAAGAAAAATGTGCTCAATATACTGCTGAACCTGTAGTTTCGCACTCTACCTACCTTACACTCACTGAGCTGATGTTTCATGTTACTCAGTAATGTAGTGCTCCAGTCATAAATCGTGAGTCTCATGCACTCCACTGCATAGAACATGAGAGGCTGTGATTCCTGGTGGATTGATGCCAAGCCTGCTATCCTGCCCAATGTCAATAGTATGGCCTTTAGGCCTAGCACCTATATAGCATTGGTAGGGACTTGACTCCCCACCTTCTTTGTGTCTGGATAGCATTACACCGCAATGTACTCATCGATAGTCAAGCCACCTCCTGGCCCCCCATGAGAATGAAGGTTCACTACTTCCCCTCGTCGAGAAAGCCCAGTATTGAAGTATATGTCCTCCACCTCTATAGTGAGGGACATCCCATCTATCTGGAAGGACTCAAAGTCTGGATCCCAGTAATCCACCAGCATCTGCAATAGTCTTGATTTGGCTCTCAAGCCACCAAGAAACCAAAACTTATAGATTCCACATGCACATAGAGCTTGTTGAGCCATTAGATCAGCCCTTACTGCATCCTCTACCTCACCATGTTCATGCTCTCTCCACTCTAGGACCATCCTGCACAAGAAATTGCAAATTTGTCCATTAGATTATTGAAAAAACCTTATGCGTGGCCTTATATGCGACTGCTTTCAAAACAACTACGTATGTACACGAGTATGGGGGCATTTTCTACGTATATCCATCCCTATACATGGAAAAACCCTCGATTTCTGCGTGGGCCGCAGCGCACTTTTTAGTTTGGCCTAGAAAACTCAATTGACCATGGAATTTGATAAAAAATGCATCAAAATGAAAGAGAAGAGCATGGGTAAGTACCTGGAAGAAACGGTAGTGGATTCCACCGGCTAGATCTCCTGGAATTCGCTGTTGAAAATCTGAGCTCAAATGGGTAAAAGTTTCAGATGTTTTATAATATTTTGAATTGTTTACTATTTATAGAAAATTTTCAAATATTTGAAAATTTTTACCCCCTTCCCTATAGTTTCGACAATTTCTAACCATTTTGGACCATTTTTGAGATAATTCATGATGTAGAGGACCTTTTTCAATGTTGTTTCAGCCATTGGATTGACCCATTCATGCCGATCTCAGGTATCATGTCTAAACTGGCATATAGGTTAGGTTTCATCACCGTTTTCATTTTGCAAGACCTTATGACCATGTCATCATGACCTTAGGTACGAACCCACTCTATTATGTCACAAAACCTTCTTGCTATTTTAGAAGTGGCATGATATGAGTGGTAGAGCTTCACCTTACATGGGTACCCTAATTAGTGCCTTATTAGCATTTGGTTCCCATGCCAACGTTTTCTCCTTTAGGGTGTGGGAGTCCATTGTATAGTACTGCCATGACATTTTGCAAGAGCCTCATACTCCTCTTGATCTTTTGCTGGATTATTTCCCTCAAGACTCCCTCATGTCAAGTTGTGAATGCATCTTCATGAGCTTTGCCTGCCTTATTGAGCTTTATGCTGGCTTCCCTGACAGTGCGTTTCAGCCATATAGCCCGAGCTTGTCTCATGTCTAGCCATGCAGAGAAATTTTTTATATCCTTCACAGCTTGTTTCCCTTTTTACTAGGAGGGGATTTTCCCCTGAGTGTCAATGTCCTACACATGTATCCTTGCATTAAGCATAGGTATGTTCCACTGCTTGGAACTAGCAATACTACATTTCGACCAAAAATCCGACGGCAGTATTGTCGGATTTTCGACACTTCCTTGTTGCATGTACGACGCTATGATTTTTTTTAAGTGTCAGAAACTTCTCGTCGGTTATCCGACATCTTTCGAAACTGTTGGTTAAGCGACACCTCAGTTTACTGTCGGTTAAATGTAAAGCGTCGGTTAAGCGACAGAATATCTTCGACGGTAGTGAAATTTTTTTGAGAAAATAACCTTCATGCTGTAGGTTAAGTGACAGAAAGGCCGTCGATTAAGCGACGGCTATAACCTTCATGCTGTCGATTAAGTGACAGATATAGCCTTCATTTCGTCAGTAAAGCGACAGTTATAGGCGTCGCTTAACCGATGCCTGTGTGTGTTTTAAAAAAAAAAATACAAAAGCATGTGCAGTGCATACTTTACTAGAGATCTTTTACAAAATGTCCATCTAGTAACTAATGACAATC
>LPNX011047752.1:64801-119055 GCA_001517045.1 Pseudotsuga menziesii | reverse complement strand
TACGAGATTTCAAGTTTCAACCATAATAAGACACGTTTAATTCGAAGTCAGTCTTATAGACTGTATGTTTCATTAAAGGTTATATTATTTCATCCTATAAAAGTACCATCCTCACCCAATAAAAGATAGGAAGCAAGTCCTAGGTGTCAAATATGTAGTGATATCTTAATCCCATTAACAGCCTAGGTGCTAAGTACTGAAAGCAAATAAGTTTATAAAGCACTATTTGGTTAGAAGGGGGGAATTGTCATACAGCAGAGACTTGTGCAGAAACCTGAGGGCAATAACAGATGCCATGAATTCTCATCTTCTCAAAATGAGAATAATCGTATATAAAAAAAAGCAATTCACATACATTATTCACCATTGATCTATAATCATCAATCATCTTACCTGAACTCTCATAGCCTGAGAATATCCTCTAAGAAGTGATGTGAGAATGGCCCTTGCTGAGTAGACTAGGCTAGATAATCTTGGAGGTAAGAAAGGTGCTACCTGCTACAACACTTCTAATATATGAGGGATTAGAGAAATCTAGTGACAAATATCCCACTACTCAACTTGGATAGGGAAATGATCTCAGACCAGAGTTGAGACCTTGAATAGATGTCTTAGTGGTCTTACAACATATGTGGGCATGCTCTTCCTATATCATGAATTTATTGGAATTGCATCAAGTAACCAGGCTAAGGAAGAAACCTTGGCCAAAGGGATTAAACCTTGTCTTACACAAGGATTTCAATAATTTGTAGGGGAAGATTATGCCAAACTTCTAAACAATATCATCAATAATAAGGCCATGTGTAAAGCCCGGTTTATAAGAGGCAAACTTGGATGGATTAAATAGGAAATTACAGAGCTGAGTATACATTTCAATCACACAAGACGATCAGCAAACAAAGTGGCTGATTGGATGGCCAAAAAAGCCATTGATGGGAAAAGAGGGTTAAGGACAAGTAAAATCAAATGATCTATTAAGGAGACAAGGGGACAAGAGGATAAGTTGGGGAAACTTATCTTCCCCCTTAGGTTTAAATTCCTATGCCTCAATCAACTAAATAATTGTAGTGTGAACATCTGGTAGGTCCAAGGTGATGTGGCCATCCCTAGGGTCAGGTTCATGAAAGGTAGAGGCCAAGTTGCACCTGCACAGGTATCATGGAAAAGTCTGGCAATGAGCATTGAAGGAAGCACCAGGGAAGAAAGTTGACATCAAGCTCATTACAGAGGACTAGGATCATCAGGACCCATATAAATGGTTGTCACCACACATTCTCTATTTATAAACATTATGAAACCTGTCAACAGTATGTTCTGCTGTCTTCTTTTGGATTGAAAGGTAAAAATGATCTCGACTGTATAAAAGCAAACCCAAATTATATTTGTAGTTGGGATAGGAGTGGGATATGCTGGTTTGATAATCTTAGTGGTTTGCAGTCTAATCTGAACATCCTGAATTTTGTGAACTACAAAGCTTTCAATTGCTTGTTGACTTGTGGTTAATAATCTATTTTCCTCTAGCAAAAAAAATATACACTCTAAAACAATAAGGAATCACATCAAGGTTCAAAGAAGACAATTAATCATGTTAGTATGTCAATATTTATAAAAGTTTATTGCAATGAATTAAGGAAAAAACAAAAGTAACAAACAACAAAAAATGTCATTAATTACCTCTGTAAACAAGATTGTTTATTTGTGACTTTAAACCCTGACTACTGAATTGTCACACCAGAAGATGCAGACTAAATATCCACAAAATATATATGAATATAATCCAAAGATTCCAAACAGTTCACCTTTTAACTTTATGTATGTTAAAGAAAAAAAGGCCAATGCTCATTACCCAAAGAATCAGATAGTATTTGAGTGAGCCTTGAGTTTGTGTAAGGTATATATTCTTTTTTTGCTGTCAAAGCTGATAAAACATCACCCACTCTGCAAATGCCAATTTAAAATATCAATCTCATTGAACATAATTCTAAAATATAATACCTGCAATACAACTTAAACAATCTCAAATAACCAAGGAAAAAATAATAACCTAAAATTGAAGTGACTTGTTTCATCTCTCTATCTATAACCTACAACGATAATGTTCAGGCATTCATTGAAATTTGAAATAGTATAGCAACATTGTTATTAATGTGATATACAAAACATATAGACTATATAGTATAACCTTTGCTAAAATATGCTCTTTTACACATTACCGGATATAACACATGTGCACCTCTAATTTGACAAAACAAAAGCTTCACAACTACATACTATTAGTCAAAACATTCAGGTTGCTTAGGTATGTTAGTATACGAATCATGGTGTGCAGAGAAATACTATCCCATTGTTGGCTTCTAGAAACCCCACAAAATTATGTAGATGGCTACCAACCAAAATACTTGAGACCAAAACCACTGCTATCCCATGTCGGATGCCTCACATGTAACCATCTCAAGCAGGTCTGATGATCCTGAGTCAAAACAACATTTTGAACCCAATTCTATAACCTACAACGATAATGTCCAGGCATCCATCGAACTTGAAGAACACCTAGTAAATCAAGTTCTGAAGGTAGAGGATGGGAGGTTTGCTTATACTGATGATGCTCTTGTTCTTGTAGCTCGCATTCTTATTATAAGGACATCCACAGGGTCCAGTTTGGGAGATGATTCCTTAAGACTCAAAATCTGCAAAGGCTACGCTGGTTTTATTGTTGAGAAAGTGAAAGCTACATATTCAGGGTGCTTAAATATCCAAGAAGTTTGTGCAAGTCTTGCATCCCGATTTCATTTGGAAGTTCTTCTCATGGCTTTTCATTCTTCAAATGCATTTGAAAACATAGCATATGAATTGAACCAGAGCCTATGCAGTCTATCCAAAGTCAAATACTTGTAAGCTGGAAACCTAACCAGAACATAAAATTTATTTGTATGCAACATATAAAGAATTGCATGGATTATTTCCTGTCTATTCTCATTCTGCTCATTTCTATTGCATCCAGATAATATGATGCAAGATTGTCGAGTATTACAAACCCACCACCAGATATAGGTTGGGAGTTGCAGAGGAGTTGACTTGAGCTTAGCAACGTGGCTTATAGATTCAAAAGACAAGTTGGCCAATCATTTTAACTTTTTCTCAACCCCTTGCATGAAAATATGCTAGCCATCAGTACTCACGAGTATGGTTGACAAAGAAATTCAAGGAATTCCGAGGTAAGTGATGACCTCTCTCTCTTCAAGCATTTAAACGAGGGGGTGTTTATAATAAACCTAATTTACAGCATATAGAAATAATGAATGTGAAGGTCATCATTTCAGGAACAATGAACCAATGGTTCAACTTTGATTGGGCATTTGAATCCTGATGTGACATCTATTAGCAAAGTATCAAGTGTTCTTGAGGGTGATCAAGATGGTCAATTAAGGCCTGCTAGACTACATCACTGGAAGGAGTTGCTAGATGGCAGTGGTTTCTTTGTCTGCCTCTCTAGTTTGAAGTCGAACTCTCCACTTACTGTGTCTCTTGGTCCTATGGAGCTGTGTGCACAACTTCTGTGATTACCTGGAAGTCCATATTCTCAATGGGTTGGCATTTCAGCTTACAGGCCTCTCTCTAAGGACAAAAATAATGTTCTATAAATGGGCATCTTTCTAGTTGAACTGTTGCAAAATCCCTCCCTGCCTGTAACTATTCTAACTATAGACTTTGGTCTCCCAGTAATTGGGGGTTATCAAGGTATAACCTCTAAGCAATATCTGCATATTGTTTGTTTAGACACATTTTGGCAATAGCTTTGTTTGACTGTGAGCCTGTTGCATTAATTTCCTGTTCTGTTAGGAGTTAGGACCATGGTCCTTTCCAAACTGACTGTTCTATTAACGAGTTAATTGTGCCCAGTGCTAATTTGTTTGGAGAATTTTATTGTCAAAGTATTGATTCTTATTTTTTGGCTCCTGGAATGTCTGGACTAACCACTCTCTATGAGTGTTAGGTCCTGTATACAAATTCACAAGCACTGGAGGGCATGGAGGGTTCGTTGACTGGAAAGAAAATGATCAGGTGATTTAATTTAATCTATATGTATTCTTCAGGAGCTATTAAATAGAGGTGCACCTTTATGAACTAGAACAAAGTGGTAGAATATGAACTTGGAGTAGCCATCAAAACTTGCTAACTTCAGTTTAAAGAAAGGTTTGCAGGAATAGCTTTCACTGTTCAGGCTCAAGCTCTCTGCATGAAAGCAACCTTTAGATGGCAATTGAGGAGGTGTTTATCTGTTAAAAGTGCCTTTCAGTCACAAACAGAGGTTTTTTACCTGTACCATAGTCAATAATAAGAGATGGGAAATCTTTATTGCATTGGCTATTAACAAAACATTTCCTGAAGTAAATGCAGTGACAACTTCACATTATTTAACCTAATGCATAATCTCAACGACCAATTGAACTGGGTGAAGAGGATGTATATTTTATGTCAAACACGATTTTTCTGGGGAATTTATTATGACTTTATCACGCCTATGCTTAAATTTGATCTAATGTAGATATTTTTGCTCATTATGTGGTTTCTTATTGCAGTTTGATACCACTGATTTTGTGTTTTCTTGTTAAAAAATGAGACTCATGGATTCCAAATATTTCAGATATTCTTATCGTTGTTGCATTATGTAATCAACGCTATCTATTCTCATTCACACTTTCCTTCATTCAGATTCCTTAAGCATTGACAATGTCTCTTTATCAGCATAATGACATAGTATTTAGGATTTTCCAACGTTTTTTTGGATATCTTCTAGAATCAACTGACTTCATCAAGAGATTACTGTTTTTCAGTCAGCAGGTTGACAATGATATTGTTAAACATTTTATGTTGCTTGTTGTACTATGTTGCATGTAGTGCCACTTTCTGTTCACGTTTCAGAAAAAGATGAGAATGATGTTTTCTTCCTTTATAGCCAAGGTTACAATGTTTGGTAAACGATGCTCATTTCCAACTCTTGTAGCTATAGGTATCAATTTTAATGAAATCTACTCTTATGCTACAAGTGGCTTTCTAGAAAAAACTCCAATTTCTAACATTTTAAAAATTGCACAAGTTCTTGGAAGCTTCAAGAAGCTCTGAGAGATTGATATTATAACATTACTTTATGAATGCTCAAATTCTTCGAAGCTTTGGGATATTGATACTTTGAAGCAAATTCAAAATTATCACTTACAGTCAAGGATTAATCAGACAATGTCGAATTTAATTTCATTTATAAGATAAAAATATATGTTGCAAGCCCAGGTATCTCAAGTTCAACAATGGGAGCTATCCCCAATATTCATGAGTGTTGCATGATTATATATAGATGAGTAACTTGCTGATTGTGTTAGTACACCCAGATCAGATGGCCACTCTGAACAAAGAATCAAAGAAAGAACCGATGGGAGAAGCAAAAAAAACTACTACTAAGGGATGGGCTAGGTTGACTAGTCAACAAGTTCTTCAGCCTACTGAAAGAAAATATCAGCCTGGTAAGGGACCATAGAAACAAGAGAACTAACCATAACCGAGGATCCAAGAGTAAGCAAATAAAAAGCTACAGCCATTGGGTTCAACCAGAGTACCTCAAAAATGACAAGCATGTGAGATGTAGAATGAGTTTATCCAAGAAGGTATGCAGTTGATATAGGCTTCTCCTCTCTATTTTTATGATAAGGGATTACAAATAATTAATGCCAGTGCACCTCTAAAAATGGCAAAAAACATTCAGGGAAAAGAACAAGAAGTTGATCCAAGGGGGAAAGTGGTCAATGTAGGTGTTACCCCTCATACTGTATGAGGATTACATGTGCGATTTTTCCTTTCTGGATGCTGAATGGGTGTTGGGTGGTGATTTTAATATGGTTGAATGCACTAGGGATTAGAGGGTGGAACTAGATATTCCATCTTAGTCTCTGTTAAGCTATATTGGAACCATTGTAAAGAATCATTGTAGTTTCATGATCCGAACTAGAAGAAAACAGACTTGGATTATGGAGGTTGGTTCGCAACATTAATATAAATATATTTCAAGAAAGTTTGTGGAAGCTGTAGGTGTAACATTATTTTAAGAATTTTTGATGATCATATGTCTTCAATGTAACTTAAAGTAGGTTGCCTGATTGTTCATCCTTACATTTTGAAATAAAATGATATCTAACATTTCCTTCAAGGAAAAACATATCTCTTTATCGCAATCAAGTAAATTAGTATGGCTTCAATCCAAAAAGATGCCAAAATGATGACCATGAGATCATGGAAGCTTAAAGCATGAATTGGATGTTTCTGTTCTAACTTCTAACTACTGCAATTTCTTGCTAAGAGCACAGGATAGTTTGCATAACGATCAACCTTATCTAGAATGTTTCCACAAAAGGTTGCAATTAATAAGATCCTTCAAGTATAGAAACAGACAAGTAAAGGCTATGGAAAATCATTCAGTCAACAATTTCCACAAACTTACAAATAAAATCTAATTAGAGTTGCATCATAGTAATGATCACAAGAGTCATATATTGATTTCTACACACAAGATATGAATCTATTATCTAGATACAGAATAAAAATGTCTCCTTCCAAACCAATATGATGTGAGACAGCCAAATCTCCAATTGATACGCATTTGAACAAATGTTACCATTTTTCACTGTTGACTACACTCCTGAATAAAGCACTTCACTTGAATTCTTAAACTGCTAGATTTTTAGTTAATTTTTCCAAATTCAATTAGCAAAATACTAAACCCAATGTCAGATGCCCAACATATTGGGTCACTTCTAGCAAATAAATATATTATAGAGATTTTCACTAAAAATTTCAATAGAATTAACAAATATTTCCATTTACCAAACAGCCTTAGTGGCAAACTTGAAGGAACCCAAGGGATAAATTCATAAAGAGAAAAAAGGAAGCACTTTCCTCATTCATTTCCCCCCTAACACGGGTTAAGGTGTCTGCATTGGGGTTGCTAGAGAAATATTCCATCTGCTGATGAAGAACTCTAGAAAATTCATCATTCATTGCATAAGCAAGTGCATTGTGAGCCACTCGGCCATATGTATTCATAAATATCATTTGAATATCCTCTAAATATGCAAATGGAATTCATCCTACATGCAAGCCACTGTTAGGAAGAAAGAATCAAACAATAACACAGGAAGAGGCCTGAATATGACAAATGCATTCTCAAACTATTAAGAATGTAAAAATGTAGCAATCCCAAACACAACACTAAGTGTAAAATAATTATAGGATATGTATGTATGTATAGGGTACTAAGGCCGAGGGAGAACACCACATAAATTTGAAAGGGCATATGGCCACCTGGCCTGCATAGGTCAAGCCAAATCTTCAAGCAATCATGAGAGCAGACTCTGTGATGGAACTGAAGTCTTCCAGCTGTGTCCAATCAAAATACTTATATCATGTACCCACATGTCAAAGAATGGATCAACAGGGAGTTCAAAATGTAGCAACGCCAACATCATCATGTGTCAGAGGTGTCAAAAAAGGCATAATTTTATGGTTGAGAGCAGTAAAAGAAATGATACATCCCTGTCATTCTATTGATGATATTTCAGCATCTGTTAGTTGTTCTGTTATAAGCAGTAAACTTGTAGCACAAGTGATGCCTAATGAGCACGGTGTTTATTTTGAAAAAATTGTCAAAGGGTTGGGTTGTCATGATTTCCAATTGAAATGATAAATTTGACAGACACTTGATAGACACTTGATAGACACACACAAAGGCACATACATTCCAAAACCCAAATTTGTAATAATGAAAAGGTAACTGGATAATACCTCTACCATCTCGACAACCCCACTCTCGTCGAACATTTTGGCAAGCCCTTCACTGTCCACAAGTTTCTGCATAACCTGTAAACATAAGCCTCTCCCATACACTACAGTATATACATATAATGAAAAATAATTTCCATTCATCCAAGAATGCCTTTAAAGGAAAAAAATTACAAGCTCAAGGAAAATACCCAATCTTCCAAAATTAAAATAAAGAGAAAGCACAATTCCATAATCATAGGAAAAATGAAAGCTCACCTTAAACACCTCTGGCCTTGTGCCTTCGATGCTAATTTCTTTGTCATTCCACTCCCCGGAGGACTCAAAAAACATGGATTTAAATACAGGGGAACATGCTGCCAGAACAACTCTGTGGGCATGAAATGTTTCCCCTGATACATCAAATGTGACATCCACATTTTCAACATATTCAAGAAGTTCCCCAAATTACTGACCCAATTTTGATTCAGGGATGTGAATATAGTGCAATCTAGGGCCTTGAATAGTAGAAACCACAACCCCAACTCTCCTAAAGCAAGGGGATGGATCAGAAATCTCTCCTAAATCTGCATGTTCCTCTAAATCTGGAAGGGTATCTCTGTAAATAAAGTCAAGGGATTCTCCACGCAAAGGCAACTCAAGGGATTCTCCACGCAGTCTTAACACAAAGGTCACACCAACTTAGGGTTCAAGGTAACCCTCGACACTCGACCAACTCCATGTTCAAGAGAGCAATCACCAAGACACATCGGAACAAGCCCTAAGTCTGTTATGCAAGTTATCTTCTTCAGGCCAGACCAATGTGGATCGAGATCTACGTCTCTCCTACACATTGGCTTAATCCTTCCACACCAATTCCATGGACATGAAAGCATTAATTTTCAATACTGTGCAGTTATGAAAGCAACAGTAGAGCTTACTATCCGATGGGGGATATTGCCCTATCTCAGCCCAACAGATACGGATATCAATCTCAGCGCTTCAATATCCTTTATGTTGCAGCAAGCGTATCAAGGTTTCCTCCTTAAAAGGTGTAGTGTTTCAATTGAGGGAGGTTACAGTGGAAATGCAAAAAACTAAGAGCCTCACACAGAGATGCAAAAGTTGAGAACCTCATGCAAGTCTCCAACTAGAATTCTTCATTTCACACAACAGTTGAGAGGGCATTCACCACCCTCACACAAAGGAGAGAACTCAATTCACTCAACAATGAAGAGGTGAGTGAAAAATGGTTGTTGTCAACAGATTGTTTTGCAAAGCATTGAGTCCGCATTCTTTTCTTTTGCGAAGTTACCTCCACCCTAACAAAAAGGAGAGAGCTCGATTCACTCAACAATGAAGAGAATAGTTAAAATTGGTTGTTGTCAGCGCCGTCGCTTAAGCAACGCTTCCTCACGCGCCATCGCTTAAGTGGCGCTTAACCGATGGTTATGAGGATAGTCATCGCTTAATCGACGTGTCTAGCCACATTTACAAAAAAAAATTCTATCCTTGTGATTTTTGGTAAGTTTAAAAAGAGAAATCCACGCGCCATCGGATTTTGGATCGAAATGTAGTAGTGTAGTTTGTTTTCCCTTATGACACTCGTCTCCTCCTAGTCTGTAACTATAAAGCATTTTTATTCTTTTTCAAGATTTTTAAATAATTGAAAAAGTCCAAAAAAAACCAAAAAACTAAAAAGCCGGACAAGGAAAGATATTATATTTGGCAGCTGTCGAGTCGTGTTGCCTTCGAACATAGCACTGTATACCACATCCATTGGTTGGGTTTATAGTTTGACTTTAGGAGCTGTACTCATTTAACTGATTTTATCTCCACCAACTGGTTAAGCTTCCAGTCCCCATGGAGCCTCTGTCGATGCCTCCTGTGTCACAGAGATGTCCCAGTTTGTATATCGAGTCTATGCTGCCTTCATTAAGTCACCATATGTCATTATGCTCTTGTTCAAAGGAAGTTTAAGCCTGAGTCGACCATTCCCTAATTACCTTGACTTTGCATGTCATCCATTCCTAGTACAGTTACTGGTTCGTGCACCTTATGATCGAGTCCTTCCACATTATACAGCTTTGCTGAGTACCTCGTGTTGGATGATGGGGGATACCTTAATTCCATCCTTCCAGCGGATTTCATCCTATCGACTTCAGATCATTTATTCTAGGATTGGAATCTAGAGTCATTTTGAGTGCCTTGATACTTGCAGTCATCAATGGCAGGTTCTCTCGTCATCGACAGTCTTTGGGAATACATCAATGTCCCCTGATCGATGGATCCTCTCAAGTGTTCGACCTCAACACATTTATTCACACTTGTTAGTTTTCACTCTAGTACCTTGATTCCAATTTTCATTATCGGTGGGTGATCTTGCGTCGGTTAATGGTATACATAAATGATCGGTAATCAGACAATGGACTACTATGTTCGACCTTGAAACCTCTATTCACATAGTAGGACATGTACTCGTAGTGGTTTGTGTAGAAGACTTTCCATATTGGTGGCATTTCTTATATGCTACCTCCTTGATCGTGCCAGTGTTCATGAGATTTCAGCTCTCATGAATTGATTCCAGTATATGTCAGACATTTCCAGCCACTATGGATATCTTGATCTATTATATATCTTCAACCATTATGGACATCATGGTTCTTTGTATATCTTCATCATGGAGATTCTGATCTATGTATATTGTACATGGCAATGACCACTTATGTGATGTGTTGTATCATGCCTATACATGGCCATTGTACTCTTATGTATCCGGGACTGCTATATGCATTTGTAGTTATGTGCAGAGTTGTATCATTATACTATGCTGATGGGGTGGCTGGTCTTCCAATTGGGATCCTTTATCAGTCCACTTCTGGGATGGAATTATAATGTATTTCAGCCATCGTATGACCCCTCTGACCTCACATAACAGGGGGCATCTGTTATAGCTGATTTTACCACTCTAGGTGAATCACACTTTGTATGGCCTTCCCCTATCCCGCTGCAAAATCCTTAGACCCTGTGGACCATTTTTTGTCCTTTGATGTTTCCTTGATCATCCCTAAAAACATGTGAAAAATGATACATGTGACTTTTAAACCTATAATTGCATATATACGCGGGTTTGACCTCTAAAACCCCATACATTTGGATATGTACAAAATACAAATCCTTTTGGAGTTTTCCTTGACATGGATCCGACTCACTTGACTCCTGGCCTTCCCTATGCCTTGAGATCGCTCGGATTCGACCTTTCATTACCCCTTTGAAAAGCTATATAAGGAACTCTATGGTACATTGAAGGCATATGAGAGAATTGAGAGCAGAGAAACTATAGTCCATTGTTGCCGGAACTTATGCTTGAATCTTCATCCCTTTGTCCCTTGGAGAACTTTTGTGTTCTTCCCAATCTTGCCTTTTGCTTGTGAGCTTGCTATCGAGAGATGGAGGATTGAGGTGGTGGAGGCCCAAGTGGGGGATTCAGTTTCTCCGGTTCGCAGATGTGCCGACAAGGGTTATATCTATTGTAATTTCTAATTTTATATTGATAGAAATATCTTTTCCTATCCAATAATGTGTGTTTGAATGAATATATTATCCATGGGATGTTTTCAAATGCTTATACATTGTTGATTATATATGCTATAATAGATCTAACACCATGATATATAGTATGCTTGTATTGTTTACTTATTGAGGAAGTAATTTATCAATTCAAGCCGAAGTTGGAAAGCTCAATGGGGATCTACTTCAACCGTCCGGAACAAGGTACGAGGTCTGATCCCTTAGTGTTAGACATTTATTTTCTATTGCATATTGGAAAGGATTGGTTTCTAGAGTCAAGCTGTCTGTTGTGGCATCCCAAGCCATAGGAATTTCTCTCCGTAACAGTCGTCTCAACAAATCAAACCTCTATCTCTCTCATGGCTTCCTTCGAAGTGAACCATGTAGCACACTTGTGAACTGAGGAAATTAGTGCCACTAGACAAGACTTCCACCTTAGGCTTATCTCGAATGGCATCGAAGGAATCATCCAATCTGCAATGGGGAAAACTACATGCATGAATGCCTCCTCCGTTGTCATTTCCACCTTGGATGGGAGACCTGCACCTTGGGAGTCTTGTCAGTCGTCCGATCAGAGGAATATTTTACGCCCATCGTCCACGTTTCATTCATCCTACCACCAACTTTTCTCCTTTGAACACCGTGGGCAGTTCTAGATCGTGGAATGCTTTCAATTGTCGATCACGACCGACCTTTCATGCAGCCATTGATTTGAGTGGGGCCCACCATCTTTTGCATTGAGAAGCCTTAATATTTGTCTATGCTAGTTTGCATTGCGAAATGAACCATAGCTGAATATTTCTCTCCTTCCTCATCATTACCTTTGATCTTTGCGACCTCTACTGCTCTTTGATGATTTGAGATTGTGGTTTTACCCGCAGAAGTATGGATCACGAAATTGATTGAGGCTGTAGATTTGCTTTGGACCTCATCTTAGCTATCGAAAGCTTTCAATATTTAACACACTTCACAGTCTGGGGAGGAAGCCTTGACCATTCATGTTTTCTCGCGTGAAAGGGTTTTGAGTTGTTGATCCCCCTCCGATCAATCATATCCTTTGATTAAGAACCCTACCCAATGTTAACAGCGTGCCTGCCATTTTCCTCGTTGAAGGGTGCTCACAAAAAATTTGAGGGATTGGGACCCTCATCGAACTCTTGTCAGACCTTTAGATCAACTGTTAAAACAGAGTGTTAACAACTGGCTCCACGACAGATGCTATCCTCCTAGTGAGGTAGCAAAGAACCCCCTGTAGACCAAGTTCCAAAACCATTGGGTTGCCTTCAATCCTTCTTTGACCTCTCCATTCTACTCCAAGCTACTGCTTCAGCGAATTTGTGCCACTCTTGCAGATCATACTGGTGACTGTAAACATGTGCTGGTAATTGAAAATGAAAACAAATTGAAACAGTAATAAAGGAAATGCTCGATAACTGCCAATATTATTTGCTTCTACCTACCCTACCTAACTTTGTACACAAGTCCGATTAAGTGAAATCAAACTTCCAATTAAGCCAATCAAGCAACTTGCCTAATATTCTTGTTCTTTTATGGCGCTTGATGGACATAAATTAAATAGACAATGGGAGAAGAAAATGATAAACAAACTAATCTTCAAGGTAGAGATGCGACCAATCATTGTCTTCGCCCAGAACCTCCAGGTATTCAGCCACCGGGTCGTAGAAATCATGGAAACCTCCAGCACACTCTGTCATCTTCTCATGGGAAAGCTGTCTAGAGATTTTTGCTTCTAGGGAGTTGTCAGGATGACATTTGGAAGATTGCAGATGAGGACCCACATAATATTTCTTCAATGGAACATCCCTCTCTCCACTCGGGATTTCTGTAACAAGGGCTTAATGTACTTCGAGAGGAAGGTCCTCAGCTTTTCTAGTGGAATCGAGTAGACATATTCCTCCTATGTGAGGTGGTGCTTATGAAGGAAGAGTATTAGAAAAAGTGTTTATCTGTAAGCTACTGCATCCATCTTCATTTCTGTACAAGTCCCCAATCTACACCATCTCTGTTTCTTTTTACTTTTACTTGGAGGCCTTAATCATGTGTCGTATTAATTCGAAAGAGGCATAACACAAGGGTAGGCTATCACCTCTAGTGCCCTCCTCATATTCTCCTTCTTCGACCTTTTGATTTTTCATTGCATATTGATTCCTTTCATTAGAGGGCTTTGTTTCAACAATTGGATCATCGGGTACATTCCGCGGGTACTCCTCTTCATATTCATCATCCACAGGTGTACCAAACTCCTTCTTAAAATTGTCCCTAGCTGACCAAGGATAGTGCAGGTTGCCATCTTCAGAGAATAATCCTATAGGACTACTTTCTCCTGCCTCGAGTCGGTCATCTTTTAGTACATCAGGAGGGAGCTTTGATGGGCCAGAGACTTTCCCATTCTGTTTGTAGGGCTCAACCAATTTGAATGTATATTTTATTTCACCACCACCGTCCTGATCTAACGATTTCTTGGACCTCTTAAGGTTTTCCTCAACCTCCAAACAATCAGCAAACATATGCTGCAGGGTGGTTTATTTTCTCTCCAAAATAAGGAAGGACAGGTCAGGGGGACAGGCAGTTGCATAATAGATCTTAGAAGCGTTCTCAAGAGGTTGAAATTCCTTAGGCATGTTATAATAAAAGCTTGTGAATCTTCTGTTAAAACTAGATATGGCCTCATCCTCATGCCTCCTCAGGGAATACAAATCTAAAAGTATTTGCTCTAGTGGCCTTCTCCTACCCCAAAACCTCAGGAATGTGCAAGAAAAATATTCCCAAGTGTTGATGGACTTAGGCTACAAGTATTTAAACCATACTTTGGCACCTCCTTGTAAGGACAAAGCGAAATCCTGCATGCAGAAATCGTCATGTTATATCTCAAAAAGGTCAGAGAAATGCTCAAAGTCTTGTACATTTTTCTCAGCAGTCAAGTCTTTAGATTCTTCGTCGAACTTGGGGAGGTATTTGTAATATTTCATGGGAAAATCATGAAGTATAGGATATAATTGCAGTGGTTTATATCGGCTTGGAGAAATGGGGGAGACAAGGTTAGGCACGATAGCCAAGCTATCGTCTGACGCTTCATGAATTTCACAGGGGTGTCCCTTGACATCAGGTGCCCCCAGATAAAGCTCTAGGCCATAACCAGATGCAGAAGATGACGCAATGATTTCGATTCATAAATAAGGATAAACAGGAATATATTCTTGGCTTTGTTCAGAATGACCTTGGCCATAAAATGCTATTTTGATAAATCTAGGAAAAGATAAGAGCAAACTTACAGGATAGGATAAGGCATCCTAGAAGAAACGTGGACTCGAGTATTTGGACCTTCCACCATGCATTTCTAAGCTTTATAAGGGGTCCATTTTCCATGCAGAGTCTGCCAGCTTTCCTCGGACATTTGATTTCTGGGTCACACCACTAGCGGAGTCGCTGAAGTCTGAATCCTTCAAGAGTGGAGTCGCTAGGTGAAAAATGCTCAACCTTCTTGATGTCTGGTCATTGTTCACCATCAATAACCAGATCTAAAACCATGTCATTTTTCCCAGCGAGGATCTTCAATTTTGTCCCCAGCAATGGCGCCAGTTTGTTGGCACCAGGATTTGAGCCCCCAAGGTCGAGTGAGGGGAGGCTGCTCCCGTGAAACAACAGAACCACTTTAGACTACGCCTCTATGCCTACACAATCAGAGAGGGATATCTTGTTTGTCACTAGAGTCTACACCACATAATATTTTCAATATGTGTGTCACCAGAGTCTACTCTGCATAGGATTTTCAATTAGCATAATCAGGGGGCCAGGATCCTGAATGGGACAAAGTATGTTGAGGAAAGGTGCATGGTGGGATTATCAGAGGCAAGGGACCATTGGCAATGGAGTCGAAAACCTGCTTAGGGAACGATTACAAAGGAGAATAAAGGTGTGGGGTTGCAAGCAGAGGCAAGATAGCCGCTGATCTCCCAATCGGGAGATATTTAGCGGGTGATTAGAGAATAAGAAGGGACATCCCATCGTGTGGAGCACCAGCGAGACGAATTCCATGCAAATTTAAAAGAACAATCGATAAATGTCTAGAACAGTAGCAGAAGCATAAAAAGTATGAATTCCTAACTACTATACCCTAATTTGTAGACATGAAAAGCAATCAATAAACTGGAGTGAAAATAGGAAACACATTACACGTAAAGGAAAATACATATTGGGAAAAGAAACAACACATGAATCTCTCCCATGAGAAATAGTTCTTCCTCTACAATTTATTCATACACAGGTATCAAATTTTACAAATGGGGAGCCTTAGCCTAGGAATATTTCCCAATCCAATACACTAACCCCTTTCTCCCTCTATCGAGAGCATTTTTATACAATCCTAGTGTTGAGACTACCAAATTAAAATCTGTTACAAGTCACCATCAGGTGTTAACAATTCTTGGAGTGGACTATCGCCAAGTTTTACAAATATAACAAACATTTTGGAGATGTAGCGCATGATAACGTAGGCTAATAGCGCAGAGCCTCCTAGCATCATGCTTCGTGAAAATGATTCCCATGCGGCATACTGACAGTCAATTGTTCACACAGGTTGTTTGGGACCTATTTTGGGTCTCCTTGTCCAGCCAGCGTATGTCACTCAAAGGCTGACAAGAAGACCTGAATCCTTTTCTTGACCATTCTCCCAACCTCATTCTCCATTCGGTAACACTGTTATAGGAGGAGTCCAGAAAAAGGGTGGCCAAATGCTTTGTGATGATAAGTGACTTAAGAAGATTATCATCCTTGTACTATTTTCTTCCTCCTATGAGGAGGATTCTTCTATGAGCCATGTATCCAGGTGTGCATTTGACCCTCTCCTCGCCCATGACCAAGTAATTAAGTGGAGATCCTAGGAGCATTGTCGAAGGCTCCAGAGCCACCTAGTCCAAGAATGAGCATTCGGTCCAACAGTAATGCCACTACTTTGAGCTGGGACTTTGGAGGTCGTGACTGCAGCTAGGAGTGTCAGAGGGATGTCCCTGGGGTGTCAAAACCCATGCACTACACATCCAGAGACCGGGTAGTGTAGAAGCGGGTGAACCTCCTTTGGTGTTTAACATCTGTTCCTTGATGGTTTGTGATTTTTTGGTGCAGATAACCAGAACACAGATTCATGTATGAAGGAATTCAACACTTTTTGGAATTCAACCCTATATCTCTTATCATCTACACAGTCCCATGTCTCAAAGATCTTTGGAAGATGGTGTTATATAGTGTGAGCGGGGATAGCTCGGGAAGGGCTGTACACTTAGAATAGTTGCGATGGTGGCATGTGTGATGCCAGGGCGGGGATCTTTCCTCCTGATGTTCAATCATATTATCCAGCATGGCTAAGATTCCAAACCATTCCCATGTATCTGCTAGGCTAGTTCCAAGGGCTATGGATTTGACCATCCCTTGCCATATCAATTACTTTGATGGTGGCGTCGGGTTGTTCTAGGTTGTCATGTCCCTCGGTCTCAGGTAAATTCCAGGTCTGTTGTCTCAATGAATGAAAAATCTATCTCTCTCATAGCTTCCTTCGAAGTAAACCATGTGCCACACTTGCGAACCAAGGAAATTAGCACTTCTGGACAACACTTCCACCTTAGGCTTATCTCGAATGGCGTCGGAGGAATCAACCAATCTACAATGGGGCAGACTACATGTGTGAATTCCTCCTCTACTATCATTTCCACCCTGGATGGGAGACCTGCACCTTGGGAGTCTTCTTAGTCATCCGATCAGAGGAATATTTTACACCCACTTTCCATGTTTCATTCATCCTACCGCCAACTTTTCTCCTATGAACACCGCGGGAAGTTCTGGATCATAGCATGCTTTCAATCGTCGATCGAGACCGACCTTTCATGTATCCATTTATTCAAGTGGGCCCCACCATATTTTGCATTGAGAATCCTTGATATTCATTCGTTCTAGTTCACATTGCGAAATGAACCATAGATGTAGATTTCTCTCCTTCCTCATCGCTGTTGTTGATCTTCGCGACCTCTACCGCTCTTTCACAATTTGAGATTGTAGTTTTACCCGCACAGGTATGGATCACAAAATTTATTAAGGACGTAGATCTGTTCTGGACCTCATCTCAGCCATCGAAAGATTCCAATATTTAACACACTTCGCAGTCTAGGGAGGAAGCCTTGACCGTGCATGTTTTCTCACGCGAAAGGGTTTGGATTCGTTGATCCACCTCCGATTAATCGCAGCCTTTGATTATGAACCCTACCCAACTTTAATAGTGTACCTGCCATTTTCCTCATTGAAGGGTGCTCAAAATAAATTCGAAGGACTGGGACCCTCATCGAACTCCTGTTAGGACCTTAGATCAAATGTTCAAATGGAGTGTTAACACAATGGTAACCTTCACCCACTAATATCAAGAAGCCATGAAGATCTATGATCTTCAGGCCGCCTTGTTACAATGTGCTATTATAGTTGTGAGTGGAATTGAATGACAGTAGAGAGAATATAGGAAATCCTATTGCTCGAGCCATTAGTGAATAAATAGAACCAATTCAAGAGATACCCTATCTATTGTAGCTGAGCCTTAAGAAGCGCCACACTGTCACAACTGAGTCTGATGCAGCTAGGGCCTGTTGCATCTATATGTGGAATGACAACCTTTGTTTGCGTTCATCTTGTGGAGCTATGACTGGTAAGTAACAGATGATGTTGAAATCTTATCTTCTCTTCAAACCACATGAGCTGCTACACCTGTACTTCTCAAAGCTTGAACTATCTCTATGAAATCACGATGTATTATCATAATTCAAGAGACATAGTTATGAACATAACAATCATAGGGATTAATAATATAAAACAATAATTAATCATACCTATAAAGATTCAAGGATCAATATGAGAAGAAAAGATCTGTATGGTGCATAGAATGGAGTAAGACAAGAAAAAAAGGGGTATAATAAGTGTGGTAAACTAGGGGCATTTCAGGGCCCATCATTTACCCCGAACTATCCTGTTGCATGTCCTCATGCAACAACGTCCACTATTTTGAATCTGATTCTGGAATTGTACCTCATTTTTGGAGAGAGGAAAAATTGTAGGAGAGCTTAAGAGATTCACTCCCATCCACATATCCTTTCCAAGCCACCTAGTGTTTCCAACACTACTTCTCCTCTACCTTAGTCAATGAAAAATAATCCTTGTATGGCCTTGCTGGCCACCAAATGAGTGGGAAATTAAAATTAAGTCCCAACCAATGAACTCCACACGCCTTCATACTGTCCACATATCCTCTGACCCTGGGGAGTGCTTGTTTAAATTTTTTAAAACAATAAGGGTCCCTTTTCTTAAGGCTAGAGAAGAAGTCTACCATCTAAGTTTATTGCCTTCCAGGGTTAGTAGCTGTTGTCTATAATTATGGCCAACACAAGTGGATATGGCCTTTTACTATAGTTCAATCAGCTACTAGTTTTTCATGGGAGATGCCAGCCTCTTTTCCTGAAAAAGTGAGAAGAAGCTGAGGATATTGAGGTTCACTCTGAATCCAAATATTGGAGTTAGCCTCATTCTGAGATGTTTTCTAGAAGGCCCTCTCCCACTATGCATGATTGTTGACAAAATAGGAAAATGACCTCAAATGGACGTCTCATAAGTAAGGAGAAGGGCTAGAATGAAGGTCTAAAGGGTAGGCCATCTCATGCAAATAAAATTCACATAACAAGTTCTGCTCACTAAAGATGCTTTTCAGAAAGGTTTCCTAAAACTAGGCAGAGGGTGTCAATTTAAAGGGTCTCCCTTCCCTTAAGGATTTTAATTTAAACAAAGTTATTTGTTCATACAAAAATACCTGAGGAGGAAAATGGAGCTCTGAAACTCATCAATTCTTGGAAGAGGGCACATAGATGATCTTTCTCCTTCTGCACGGACTTTAATTTCTTCAACTCCTTCAACTCTTTTGTACTTTCTCCCAATGGATATTTTGAAACATTAAATCCTCTGCGCATTTTTCCCTCAATTTCTTAATAGTCTTTCTGTGCTTAGCAAGAGGAGCCATTGCTGCCTGACATATATCCACATGATCTTTCCACTTCTTTACTTCCACCCTTAAGAATGAGAGCTATGCATTCTCTTCATCATAAAAAACTGAAACAATTTCTTGAGGAATTCACAATTCTGCCTTATCACTCGATGTTTCAGCCTTCTCTCCTTGAATCGGGAGTGTAACAAATTCATCCTTGCTCATTGTTTTTGTAATTTCTGCCTGTATGGCTGCTTCATTAATCAATTATGGAGATGTTGGTTATTGTGTGACATCCTCCATATCCATTAGTGGTGCAACAATCCTTGTTTGTGTAGAAGCGCCAACAAAGGTGATTGAGAATGCTGGTTCTTATGTATCATCATCTTCTATCACCAATATTGTAGCATCCTCTATTTGTGTGGTTGTATCAACAAATTATTTCCGGAATACTAGTTCTTATGTAGCAGTATCCTTCTTTTGAGTCCCATCCAACCAACCTTCAGTCTATACTATCTTCAACATAATGTTTTGGGGCTGCTGGTTCTTGTGTAACATCATCCTCTTCATGTTGAAATTCTTCCTGGATCAGTTCTGTGTCTTGAGACTATTCTGGATTTTCTTCAAGATCTCCTAGGTTGTAATCAAGAATTGTGTCAACCAATGGATTGACTATTTCCATTTGAGTGACACCCTCAACAAGAGTTTCTAAGGGTGTTGGTTCTTGTGTGGAAAGATCCTATATTCCTACTTCTTTCAATTATTGAGGTTTCTCCTAGGTGACTTCAATATTTATTGTTGGATGGGATTTGAATTGCTTGGCCTCCCCAAATTCTAACTCAGGGATCATCTCGAACTCTGGTTCATCTTCACCCTTCAGCTCCACCAAAGGTGCCTCTTTTCCTTCTTCAATTGCTTATGCAGGTTTTTGTGCCACAAAATCCCACACTATAACTTTATATCTCGATTGATAAAAAATTTAACCGCATTCTGGGTAGACAATTTATCCAATTCATCACCCTCCTCATCAGGAGGTGACCCTTCAAATTGGTCCACATATTCTACCAATGTGTGCATCCTTTTCTCTAGCTGATTCTTGCATGCTTCCTTCCATGTTTCCAATTCCTTTCGAAGAACCTCCACCTCTTCTTTCAACAGATTATTTTCATACAAAAGTCCCTCGATTTGGGGTTCTTCTACAATAGGTTCTTTTGGAGCAGCTTCTGACCGGGGTGTCAAAATGGGAAATTCAATGTTTGATTCAATGTTTTCCCATATTTCTTGTGCTCCTTCTGCTACTGTGATGGATCTGTTTCTTCTTCTCTTGACCGACCATGATGCCTATATCTCATCTTTATATCTTCTTCTCTTACTCTATGGTACAGGGGTTTCTAATTCTACTATTGATGTAGAAGGAATTTATCCCTTTTTAGTAGCTCCCCTTGTCTCTTCCATCTCTATTTCTTCCTCTATTAAATTTCCCCCCCATTCAAGAGAGGATTCAATTGTGAGGATCTCTACATCTCCTTTAGTCATTATAGCTCCCATAGCCTCAACTTCCACTATCGCAACATCTAATGCTACTCCAGTTTTAGCTTCTACTGCTGGAGCTTCCAAATTACCTATTCCTCCCATAGGGTTTGCTGTTGTTGCATCCTCACCGAATTATTCCTCTCATCTCCCCCCTAAACTAAATTGGAGGGACTTCAGTCCTACTCTTCTACTTCCACTCAATGGAACTGTGCCGGGCCACTTCTTCCTTTTCTATTGGGACACCACCCAAAAGTGTAGGTGCCTGAATTATCTAAGGATGACAAGTGAACTATTCCCAAGTTTGGTTATGTTGTGATAATAGTTTAATTAGGTTGTGATGGGTGAGAGAAGAATATGGGTGTCAGACTTGTCTTTGAAACCTTGCCATATGATGTAGGTCTTTAAACAAATAAAAATGGAATGTTGAGTAAAGCCCCGTGGCGTAAATGGGATAGTAGGGAAAACTCAAAAAAATACACATTCCAATACTTACCTTCACATGTGATGTACTTCTTCAAGAAGAATGCCACTTGTTTCCAAGGGTGAGGTAATGATGTAGTACTATCCCTCTCTTTGGTTGATGAATCTGTTCACCAGCTCCCAAAAAATCCTGCATTACAGGCGCATTGTGGGTTCTTCTTCCAAGCGAGGCTCTTCCCACCTGAGAAAGACCAGTAACCTCAACCATAATCTCCTCAGTAAATTCTATGCATAGAACTCTGACTTATGAATAGGTTTATATCAAATTTAGAGAAAACCGTAGACTTGTTTCTCGATGAAAACAATTTAAGATTTGAAAGAACTCGATCCAACCAATTGCTTCGAAAATGGAAAAAACCTCTGCGTTTCTACGCAAAGTCTCCGTGTTTATAGGTTCATGTCGGGATGGGATACCCATATCATCTCTCTTTCTAAATTCTCGTATGAACTTAACAAATTATATGCCCAGAAATGGAAGTTACAGCATAGGAACATGCAACAAACAACCAAGGTTGAGGTTGGATAAATTAGGAAAGTTATTACAGTTATGGGTAGGGAATAATTGGCAAGATTTGGCACAGATTAGAAAAAAGGTAACATTCATGTGATAATCTCAATTACCCATTTAGATGTGCCCATTGACAGTTAAATGCGTATGGTTCTAATGACGGGTACAAAAAGGTAAATCATGATTAATATCGTCAAATCCAATTTACACCTAATCATGTAGATGGTCATAATTTATACCTTTGTGATATAATGTGAACCATGAATTTCCATAATAGTTTAGTAGCCATCAAACTAAAACATAATTGCATGCATGCTACCGTTGATATCACCACCGGTGAATGAAGAACTATATTTTCATCCCTGTCAGAAATATAATTAGAGATGTGAAGTGAGTTGGATCTTGACAAAGTAATGGATGCAGAATTTGTGGATGAATTTGGAGGAGTCGCAACTGTTTTATAGATAAATCTGGAGGAGTTGCAGTTGTGGAAATAAGAGAAATAAATAAAGTTTAGTAGAATCGCAGCTGCAAAAATAAGGAAGTCGATGATAATTGGCAGTTGTAACCGTAAGAAATAAAGAAATCTGTGGAATTTGGTGGAGTTGCAGCCACAAAAAGTAGGGAAATATATGAAATTTGCTAGAGTCGTAGCCACAAAAAGTAGGGAAATTTGTAGAATTTGGCAGAGTTGCAGCCGCAAAAAATAGAGAAATGGACACAATTTAATGGATTCGCAGCTATGAAAAACAGAGAAATGGGAAATTTTTTACGAAGTCTCAGCTATGAAAAACAAGAAGATGGGAAAATTTTAACGGAGTCGCAACTGTGAAAAATAGGGAAATGGGCAGAGTTTTATAGAATCGTAGCTGTGACTGAACTGTTCATCATTCATTTTTTTTCAAAGAGATCTTCCAAAACTAGAAAATAGGATAGGGTGCTCACGGTCATCCGGCCTAGTCATGATCACTACTCCTTAAGTAAGTTCCTGCATAGATTCTTCAAAGAAATCCAATCAAGTGTAAAGGAAAACAAAATAAAAGAAATCATCTACTTATTTATGTACAAATTCCTATGTAGAAATAACTGTGTCCTTTTAAATATTGTCAAGGGCAGAGAAACATTCCTGCCCTTGTGTTAACTGATAACCTGGATCAGCTGCGACATGTGAGATAAATGTGTCCCTTAAGATTGGCTTGTGATATAGTCTCATCCCGTGACCATTCGAAAATAATGGCTTACGATCTTCATCAATAGTGACCAGGAAGACTGTGCCATTGTAAAATACCCTGTCTATCTGATATGGACCCAACCGTCTTGTTCGAAGCTTACAATTGAAGTCCTTCTTGAACCTAGAATCATATAACAATTCCTAGTCTCCTTCACATAAGACTTTCTTCTTTATGAACCGATCATGCGACTTAGATCGTTGTTGTTGAATTAATTCTATTTAATGTACAACTATGCATTTTTCATCAAGCTCATTTAACTGGTTCAATCTATTCTTCTAAGATTCTGTTAAATATAAGTTTTCCTCCATAGTTGTCTTTAAAGTTCTTATTTCAAATTCAATAGGAAAGAAAACATTCTTACCATACACCAAGTCAGAAGGGGAGAAGTTCGTAGTATTGCGGAAAGTAGTGCGATATGCCGAGAGTGCCTCTGGAAGTCTGTTAGCCCCATCTTTGTAATTGCTTCTGACTGTTTTTGTGAGAATAGATTCAATCACTTTGTTGGTACTTTCCATTTGGCCATTTCCCTATGGATGATAAGGTGAATTTATTATATCATGAATATGGTACTTTTGTAATAGAGCTTCCAATTTGTGGGACACAAACTGCGGTACTCCATCTGTGACTATCTCCTTGGGTACCCCAAAATGAGTGAATATTTCTGCATATAGGGAATCTATTACATCCTGGTCATTGGCCTTAACCAAGGCCACAACCTCCACCCATTTTTTCATATAATTGGTGTAAACTACGATTTAAACTTTTTGCTTTGAGGGAGGGTTGATAGGCCTAACAAAATCCAAGGTCCATCTGTCGAAGGGTTCAACCACTAGCTATGGTTAAAGGGGCATCTTATCTAATCTGTTTGGTTGTCCCATCCTCTAATAGATATTACAAGCATGTACATACTTCTTTGCATCCCTGGAAATTGTTGGCCAATTATATCCCATTCGTAATGCTTTATGACCTAGTCGTTTATTAGCAAAGTGTCCCCCACAGAGCTCGTCATGAAGTTGGTCTAGGAGAAGAGAGAGGAAAAGAAGGAAAAGTATCCAAGGATAAATCAAATGTGCAAGCAAAGGAATAAAAGTGCACATGCGACAGGGTAAAAATAGGTCAAGAAGGGAATGAAGGAATCAGCGTAGGAAGACAAAACATGCACGTGAAAGAGGAAGAGAAAAAGGAAAGCTGCGACAAGGATACCTAGGACAAGGAATGAATATCTAAGTAGATGGAAGAGGAAGATAGAAGAGTTAAATCTGGTAAAGAAGAAATCAAGGAAGATGATGGAAAGATGAACCAACAGAATATGGAGGGACAATTTTTGTGACTAGTTATTACGATCACAAGAAAGCTTTAGGACATTTTCGTGGCTAATTAAAGCCGTTGTTAATGTCTTCCAGGAATTTCATGGGTAGGTATGGGATGAAATTTAGGTAACAAAGATATTTTGTAAGTTGTTGACTCTGTAATAATTGAGTTGTACTCAGTCGACCCTGTGTGGTCTCGTAGATGCTATAAGTAGGAGGAACCTGCTCGGTATAAGGGTTCGGTGGTTATTGTGTGTGTTTTGGTTCAGAAGGTTATGCAAGTTTAGTAATTTTGCTAGACAATATAAGTATAAGGCTGTTGAGCTGTGGATCTTGCAGCTCTGTGCGTAGAATGCTAGTAGAGTAGAAGAGTCGATCCAGGTTGTGTGCGGATCAGTAGGAGTAGATAGATGAATAAACCAGAGTGCATGAGAGAAAGAAGATTGAGTCAGAAAGACATATATTAAGAACAATCTACAAGTTGTAGGCTGCAAGGTGCTATATTCATTTCTCATGCCAGATGACCAACACCTTGGTGGCTTATCCCAGATGGGTTTCCACATTATTTATAGTGTTGTATGGATGAATGTTGTTAAATTGTGAATGTTTGTGTGGATGTTTTCTTATCTTACATTATTATAGATATATTTGTGTTATATGAATTTAACAATATGAATGTATGACTTCTCAAAAGTATTGTTGAGCTGTTGTGTATAATTTCATGGTTGATCTGCTAAGTATAAATATAAGTTGTGCATTGTTTGTAGAGTGTAAGGGGTTGTTTGTGTCACACCCCTACACCCGTCATTAAGGCCTAAATACATTGTTGTGTCCCGTAGATGAAATATGACACATAGTTGTGTAGTTGTCATAGAGTGAAAGACTCCTTCCCATCATCTTTGTTGAGCGCCTTGTCCACGTGCCAAGGGACTATAAGCCCTCACCAACTGCAAAAACATAGGTTTGGAAGTTACTGGCATTAAGATATCTTGGGTGAGACTGCTCCTGCTTCACGGGTATTGCCAACTCAGCTGTCTCTATCAGGATGATGTCTTAGGGTGTCATGTTGGTTTTGTGTTGAGTGATTGAAACACGACTCTAGACAAGAAGGAGAAAGAGGCCAACAAATGGTTCTGTTGCTAGGACCGTTAATCATTTGAGTCGAGGGAAATGTTGTGAAATCCAATAAAGAACAAGGTAGAGGACTGGTTGGAGTATAAGGCACTAGAATTCATGGAAGAGGAGAGCACCGGTTCTCAATTGAGCGCAGAAAATTGGGTAGACCAGTACATATACACTGATATTCACAAGATATTCTTTGTAGAGTTTCCCATTTTACTGCATGAGTGGTTGTCAAGATTGGAAAGAAGGAATACAA
This sequence comes from Pseudotsuga menziesii, assembly GCA_001517045.1. Lineage (NCBI taxonomy): Eukaryota > Viridiplantae > Streptophyta > Pinopsida > Pinales > Pinaceae > Pseudotsuga > Pseudotsuga menziesii. The sequence continues at coordinate 93,212 of LPNX011047752.1, read as the reverse complement.
ATTTCTAGAGAAGATAAGCAGTTTAATGGAATGATCAGTTGGTTCGTGAAGTAACCAGTGTAAGTAACACCATCTCTAGAGCTATTGATTTTTGGGTCGATAGTATTTTGCAAGGATATATTACTGAATTTGCATTAAGCTATAACCTCATATAGTGAGCTCTAAATAAAATATTTCCAAGGAACCCTAAGAATATATTTGTTATTTATGAGTACATGGATCAAGATGGTCGTTTATGAGAAGTGTATCTTACAGCTGAGTAGTTGAGTCACACACACCAGCGGAAGGATATGTTGCACAAGACCTATCAAGAAAATGGGAAATGGTGAGTTGAGATGTCTCGAGGAAGTACATAACCTGAACTAGAAGTTGGATTCCTAAGGAGTGGATGGAGATTCTGATTAGGGAAAAGAATAAAGCAGAAGAAGGTCAACTAGCTCCTAGTTTTTTTGAAGAAACTGAGCACGAACTTCAGTTGCAGGTAGATGAAGGGTCTTGCAATGAAGAGGAGGAATACAACTCGATATCAGAAGGAGTAGAATACTACGAAGAGACTATCAAGTCACCAAGGTCTGGACACTGCTACATCACATTGGGAGTATCTCCAGACGTAAGGTCTAGAGCCTCACTCCCTGAAAGATTTGTTAATACTGATAGTGCTAGTACTGTGACTAGCACGCAAGAGAGTATACCTCCTTTAGATAAACTATCAGACAACCTCAACTCCAACGCAATGGTTGGGGAGGATATTCAGTTACCTACATTCAATGGTAATGGAGCAGAAGATCCAGAGCAACATCGGTTCATCTGTGAAGTTGTTTGGATGGTTTTCTTAGTTCATAACATGGACTTGAAGAAAGTGCAGATGATCAAGACTCTAAGGGGTCGTGCACTTGACTGGTTTATGAATTTCTATGTAGTACCGCCAAGAACACCATAGAAGACCCTCGATGAGATACGAACAACAATGATCTCTGAGTTCAGAAAACCTAATTCTAAGTCACAGTGCATCACTGAGATCAAAGAAATCAAACAAGCATTGGCAGAGTCAGTCTGGGACTTTGACCAATCATTGAAGACTTTAATGGCCAAGGTAAGTTTTCAAATGTCAGATGTACAACATAAAGAGTGGTTTATTTTTTCCCTATAACCACACATGAGAGGTCCATTAATGCAACAAAATATTGAGTCACAGACACAAGCGCTAGAATTGGTAATGAATCTAGAAGCTTGGCCAATTGGTGATGGTGCTACATGCATGGTACAGATTTAGTCATAGTTGGCTAATCTAACAATACAGCTTTAGGACATTAAGAAGGGTAAGGAAACCCATGAAGACTTATGGTGCAAAAAAAGCAGAACGAATGGAGACACCAAGGATAACTGTCTGAACTTCATGAGTTATGTCTCATCCGGTGAGCAAAACCCATTAAATGGACATGGAATACCTTGGTGTCGCATATTCTCGTCTAGAGGGAACTGTTATGAAGAATATTTATACTTTAAAAAAGTTGTAAGTACCTTGACAATCCTGTTTTTTGAATTATGTTAGTTAGTAGGGCATGAAGAGAAGGATTACAGAGCATACTAGCTCTTGAAGGAAAGGACAGTTGACACTTACTTGATGAATAATGAGGGGATGGATCACACTGAACTTGTACAAACATCGTATCATCCTGTGCAGTTCCCACACAATCAGTATCAGAACCAGCACTAGCCTCAATATGCACCACAACAACCATATGCGCAGCAGAACCACTATCATCCACAATATCAGCAGAACCATTACCCACCACAACAACCTCACCCACAAGGAAGGGTTGGTGGAATCTTCAAAAGAAGAGGAGGAGGAGGATTTGGTAGAGGAAAAGGTCAAGTTACATGTTATAACTATGGACAACCAGGTCACTATGCTAGAGATTTCCTAGAACCTGTGAAGACATTTTCATACTGTAAGGGACAAAACCATAATGTGGAGAAATGTCCCCATTTAAGCACAAAGTGGCAGGATAGAACCATCACAGGTCCTAACCCTGTGCATAATCCAAACCCAAACCTGAATCCAAACTTGAACGTTCAGATGATCGCTGCTGAGCCAAGAAATCCAAATGTTGCTGTTGTAACACCATGATGTGCTGTGACCAGAGATAATCAAGATAAAGAACAAGAAAAATGGCAACCACAGGTATGACTCGCGATGCAGAAGAAGGTTCCATTCGATGCCTATAAAAATAAGCAAGTATTCATGGGCATGTGACTAGAGTTTGTGAATCCAGAACAACCATCAACATTAGAAGAAATCAGGGAGATGCCAGAACAATTCCAGCAAATATTTCAAAAGAAAACTCCACAAACTATTAGTAAGCTCAAGTCGTTTCTATCAAGATGCTTAGCATTAATACAAGACAAAGATTCTATTGCAGAGCTACATGATATAATATAAAAGAAACCCATGGAACCACAACCTCAAAATAAATTTAACCAAGTAAGCAAGAAATTCAAAACTGGGCACGAGTTAAGAATGATTGTGCAGATAGGAGATTATGATATGGATTATATCATTTTGGACCTGGGGTCTGATGTCAATATTTGATAGGACAAACTTGGGAAAGTATGGGCAAGCCGCATTTGCACTGGTCCCCTGTCTAGTTGTGAATTGCAAATCATGCGAAGGTCCTACCCATTGGCCAGTTGATTCAAGTCCATATCGATGTTTAAGGGTTGCACAAATTTGCGGATTTTGAAGTTACTAATATTGTTGATGACATGAAGCCATACCCCGCGTTGTTGGGGATATATCAGGCCATAGATAACAAGACTATTATAAACTTCAAGAAATAGATTCTCTCATTTTAGGATGAGGATATGAGGGTAGTGCCTCCAATTGATCCTTTAGAGGGACAAATATACGTTGAGCCTGTCTACAATGAGGTACATGTTGACTATCTCGACTAGATCTACAATGTCACGGCCATGCAAGAAGACTACATCAATCCAATAGCGGATGGAAACCTAAGCTGGAAGAGTTCTAGTTGCTTCACATTTGACTCAGGGGAGGCCTTGGAGAATGGGAAAAACATACTACATTAAGTCTCTATGAGAAGGTGCACAAGAGTTACAAGGTTTGTGCGATGGGTGGAGAATGAATTAAGAGAGTTTCCCACCTATGAGGGTCTACCTTACCTTGCCACCTTCTTAATTGATTTTGAAGGGCTTGTAGTAGAATCATAGTGCTTGTATGCACTAGATCATGTGCTAAAATCTACACCCGCTAGATGGTGGGGTGCATACAAGTAGTCTATAAAAAATTGGCCATAGTGCAGGATATTGATGCAAGTCAGATTCGTCGATGAAGTCACCCTTGCAAATAAAAAGTACTCGGGATTGGCACACCTTATTGAACATCTTAACCATTATCACACAATATTTGTAGAATACCCATGACAAGAATGGGTCCATCATTTCATACATACGCTGGAAATGACACCTAGAACCTGGTATGCATCTATTAAATTGCAAAAAGGAACCCATGATTGCGAAATGCTCGCTAAGAAGTTCACACACACATTCAAATTTTCCTATGAGAAATCTATAGGTTATGCTGCACTTCAAATGATAAAGAAGAAGATATTCATTGAAATCCTTGTGGAAGAGGCCAATTCTCTCCAGTGCAATGTGACCATTTAGCAATGCATGGCTTGCTACAATAATGCTAGAGAGCCAGATGATGATCTGACTAACATAAACATATCGGAATTAGAAGACACCCATGTAGTAGAAGGAAATGGTATTTCAAGTGACCAGTTCCTTAAGCCGTTGAGAATCAAGAAAGTAAACATTGGGTCACTAGAGAACCCAAAGTTTGCCAATATAGGAGATTATTGGGATGAAGAGATATTCAGGAAGATCATAGACTTGCTGCATGAGTACCAGGACCTATTCCCTACCAACCTTTCGAGATGAAGGGGATAGTAGGAGATCTAGGGTAGATGAAAATACCCCTCAACCAGATGATAAGCCTAGTAAGCAGTGACCCTATAGGTTGAATACAAGGTATAAAGAGAAGGTAAAAGCATAATTGGATCGCATGCTCGACGCATGAATCATTGAACATGTTGAGGAATTGGAATGGATAAGCCCCATAGTAATCCAGGATAAGAAAACAATAGGTGAAGTCAGAATTTGTGTCGACCCAAGGAAGCTAAACGATGCATGCTTGAAGATAAGAGGAAGACTGTGTTAGCTGGAATTTATTCTCGGTGTTTAGAGCCATAAAGTAGGGCTCATCATCATGAGAATGTGTCTCGAGGTTTATTCCTGTACGAAAAATAGCTCATTAATAAGTGTAAGATCATATTTTTTAATTAATTTATTTTTAGTTTATAGCCGACAACACTAATTATTAGACCTAACATTTTATTTAAAGTTTATTTTAATGTTATTAACCTAGCCATGAGATCTTAATAGATAATTATAATGATTTCAAAAATTATTTATTTTTATTTTGTTAAATTCAATAAAATTAATTATAAATATTTTGACAAGGACATTAGTATTAATAATTTTTAATATATATAAAATACTTATTTATTAGAATTTTAAATTTTTTATTTTTTATAAATTTAATAACTCATTTTAAGTTGAAGAAATTTTAATAATTGGTTAGTTTATAATTAATGAAATTAATTTTAATTATAAAGTTATTTTCTAATAACTTAATACTTAATTCTAGTTAATAACTACTTTTAATTATTAAATAATTATTAAAATTAATATTCATTTTTAATTTTTAGACCAATATCTTTAAAATATTAAATCAAATTAATAATTAATATTTTAATAAAAAAATTATTAAAATTATTAATATAATTTAATAATTAATTAAGAATTTAGTAATTAGAGTCCTTGTTTTTTATCTGTGTTATTTTTTTTAATATGGCGGATAATAGGGCGCCAACACTCATAGACTTTAATGCCATCATCTCTATTTAGGTTTAATGGAAATTTTTCTATCTCTATGGCCTCCCTATTTTTACTCCTCTTCTAATGTTCCTCTCTAGTGATAAGTTTAGTTTCTTCAATGCGTATGTGGTGGCGTGAGTGGTGGGCATGTTCAGCTAGAGCTGAATTTTGATGATGATCGTGCATGATGTCTACACAATGTTGCTTGAGCCTCACTTGGATGAAGTGTCCAGTTTCCTTAATATAGGGAATCTCACACGAGCAGAGAACATTGTAGACACCTTTTTGTTTTAATGGTTCTACTCGGTCTTTGGTGGAATCTATCATTCTTCCTACCGAGTTTGGAGGAGCAAAGGTAACTCTAATTTTCTTTTTATGTAATACTAGCTATAACATATGTTGTTCCTTTAATATAAGGAAGAGTGATCTTGGTTCCATCAATGTTCTTATTTTGTTTTTGAGACCTATTATGAGCTTTCTGGATAACCTTCGTAATTTGATTTTTGTTGTATCCATTCATTTGGAAGACATTATGTGGTCTTCATCTGAAATTCTAATGGCTCTAGTTACCTATGTGTTTAACACCCCTATCTTTTGTGTAGGTAGATGGTGTGAGTCCGTGTGTAGGTACCTATCAGTATGGGAATTTTTCCTATAAACCTGATGACCTAGGGATCCTCCATTCCATTTTGTGATGAGAACATCCAAGAATGGGATCTGGTTATCTGGTAATTCTATTTCTTCAAGGACTTCAACAGGTCTCTTTCTAGATTTGTTGTAAGTTGAGCCTTTGAAATGTTACCTCTCTACTGATGTCGATCTTCATGAATCCCGAGAAGTAAATTATGTAAACCTTCGATCTTTTACTATATCCCACAAATATACCCTTCTTACCTAAAGGATCTAACTTTGTCCTCTTTTATTTTGGAATGTGTATGTACACTGGACAGCCAAATATTATGAGATGACTAACTTCTGGTTTCTTTCCAGAGAATACTTCTTCAAGTTTCTTGTTCTCAATTATTCTATGTGGATTACGGTTCTATACATACATAGCTGTCCAAGAAGCTTCTGCCCATAGATGCATGGGAATATATTGATCATGAAGCATTGCCCTTGCAGCTTCCATGATCGTTCCATTCTTTTGTTCTGCAACCCCATTCTATTGTGGATTATATTGAGTGGTAAACTACCTCTTAATCCCTAAATCTCTACATAATTCTTTGAATTCATTTGATGTGAATTCTTTGCCATTATCTGATCGAAAGGTCTTGTTTTTATTTTCTGTGTGGTTTGTGATCAAATCTTTGAATTATTTGAACTTGCTAAATACTTCATCTTTGTTTTTCAAGAAGTATATCCATGTATTCCTAGAGAAATCATCAATGAAAGAAGCATAGTATACATACCCACTCAATGAACTGGATGACATCAGACCGCATACATTGGAGTGGATGATTTCCAATATTCCTTTTGCCCTGCTCTCGCTACTTGGAAATGTATTCTTTGTCTTCTTTCCTTTCACACATCCTTTGCAAACACCTTCATGATTTTACTGTATTTATGGAATACCTTCAACAACTTTTCTTGCAAGTGATAGTGCCTTATAGTGCACATGTGCAAGCCTTCTATGACAAAGTTCATTTGGCTCTACTGAGTCATGGGCCAAGGCTTGTTTTGGTTGGACCTTTAGCTTGTATAAGCCTCCCTCTTTCTCTCCAATCATTACTGCATCGTCTATAGTCTTTCCCTTTGGACACATAAGGACTTGTCCATCTAGAAATGAAACCATTATGCCTTTTACATCTAATGCAGATATGGAGAGAAGATTCTTCTTTAGTCCTTGTGAAAATAAGACATCCTTAATCTTCATAGACTTTCCAGAGTCTAACTTATAAGAGGATTCACCACTACCTTTTATTGGATATTGGTAGCCATCGCCAAGTTTTCCTTTATGGGGTGATTCATGTTCAGATAGTTTCATAAAATATTCTGTGAATCCCGTCATGTGCTTGGAAGCCCCCCTGTCTATAATCCAATCATTGCTTCCATGTGTGATAGTTCCCATGAGAGCAGAAATCAGAACACATTCTTCATCACTTTCTTTTTTGATTCTATTTCTAGAAGGTTCATCATCCTCTATAGTGTGAGCATGATGTCTTCTTTTGTTGTCCTTCTTCTTGTGAGATCCATTCTTATTCTTGGGACAATCTCTGGCCAAGTGTCCTCTCTCATCACATGTAAAGCATCTGTATTTAGATATGTCTCTACTCAATTTTCTAGGGTTATCTTTCTGGTAATAATTCTTACCTTTGGGATGATGATAGTCCATTCTGATTTTTTTGGAGTATATTATGAGAGCTTGATATTTACTTCCCATCTTTTCTTCTCGAGATACTATTCAAGCTTCTTCTTGTGAGCATTCTTCCCATAGTTTACTGAAGGTGACTAGCTTTGTTCTACCACAAATCCCTTGAATGAAGGAGTCTCATGAGCTAGGGAGACCATTCAAGGTGGTCATCACAATTTTTGCATTCTCTACTTCTTCATATACTTCTTCAAGTTGTTCTTTGATTTGGAAGACCCTTGTAAAGTATGACTGTATGGTCTTTGCATTCTGGATCTTCACATTCTTCAATTGATTTTTCAAGGTCATCTTCTGATTTATGTTCTTCCCTTCAAATAGCTTGGTCAAAGCATGAAATATCTCTTTATGTGTCTTTAGGGAGGACACCTGTGGTATGAGGTGATCCTTGATTGAATCAACAATAATCCTCTTGGCCTTGACCAAGTTCTTCTTGTGTAAGTCCTTAGCCTCATCTACCTGTGGAACTAGAACTTCTCCACTAATGTAGGAGTCTAATTCATTTTCTTCAGGAACTAGTCAGATCCTAAACTTCCATGCTAGGACGTTATCAGCTCCCTCAAGCTTTACATAAATCTTGGTTTTATGATACATCTTAATTGAGAACCTCAAATGGAAATGAAAAATATTTAGATCTTACCAATTTGAGAAGCTGAAACTGCATCTGGAGCTGATCTTCTACAATTTTGGTTTTTTGGTTCTGGGTAAAATTAGGGTATAACTTTCGCGGAGTTTTGCTCAACCAAAAAATTTGATCTTGGTATCTAAACTTTGATTTTTATGTAGAGAAAAATCCTATTCTGGGCTCACTCAAAAATTCCTCTACTGTGAAAATCCCTAATTTCCCGCAGTAGTGACAGGTCAAAACTTGAAAATGCTCAGAATCAGATTCTGCTTTGATAGAAAGATGCGCCCTTCAATGGAGAGTCATCCCATAATCCTTTTTCTGATGGATTGTGGAGAGAGACCCAAAAATTAAGATGCCCTAGATTTTGCAGCTACACATTGTCTTCTTATGAGGTTAGCTCTGATACCATGTTATATTTTTATCAATTAGACAATATTATCTTAGGATCTTATCTGAGAGAATAACATGCACACCAATCAATCACAAGAGAGAATAGACACAAAGATTTTCCTCGAGGAAACCATCAAGTAGAAAACCCCACAACTTCCTGAGAGATAGAATGATCACCAATGGCAGTAGTAAAACCTAAAGACAAAAAGATGATCTCCAACAGTTGTTCTCTCTGTCACTTATGTGAACTCCTCCTCTCTCAACTATTCACTATAGCTGGGTGAGTGTGTGTCTCAAGTAGAGAGGCTCACTCTCTATTTATACTAATTTCTGAATTGATAATTACTTACCAGGGACGACTTCTATAGGAGAGTATAATAACCCTAGTGCCCCAAAACTATGAGGAATTTTCCCCCGATCAACTAGGAGGGTTAACCTCTATGAATTTACATGAGTTGATTACATTAATGATTCTCCCGATAGGAATATCGAGGACCAATGAAATACACTATATTAAATATACAAGTGAATACATTCTAAAGTTACAAATACATCAACAGTCTTTATTTGTTGTTGAACAATATCCACTTTGGCAATAGGTGCAATATTAAACTGGTTTATCCCATGTATTTTTCAAGTGGACAATAACGTTAAAAGGTTCATCTTGTGTTAGTATGCAAGTGAGACGTGCTCTTTGTTGGAAATGAATGTAATATTAAATTTGGTTCCCATTGATTCCTCCTAGATAATTCCCACGACATTGACTTATTAATGGTTTCCTCCTAGATAATTGTCGCACTCGATTCCCCATTTACGTGCGGATAGAAGGAAAGGGTTTCAATGTTATTGACGGGGATCACTTATGAGAAAGTATGTTTATCCTAAAATATTGAATTGTCTCTAGCAATCCAAATACCCCAATCTATGATACGAGGAAAATCTTTTATTAAACTATTGGTTGGATTTGTGAGCTAACTTTAAATATCCAATCACTACAACAAAAACCTATGATTTGCGTCTCTTTTAGATTCCTTTTTAGTGTCCACTATCACTTTTAGTGTAATTTTCATCATTTTTTGGACAAAGTGGACACTTTTTCCATGAGATGGCGCTTTTAATGGTGTTATTTACATCCCTTTTTAAATGTTGGTGCTATTTTGGACGCTAATTAGCGTCCCAATTAGCATCCTTATTGACGTCCCAATTAGTGTCCCAATCAACATCCTAATTAGCATCCCAATTAGTGTCCCTTTTTAAAAGTTGGCATTATTTTGGATGCTAATTAGGATCCCAATTAACATCTAAATTAGCATCCCAATTAGCATCCCCATTAGAATCCCAATTAACGTTCCAATTAGCATCCCTTTTTAAAATTTGGCATTATTTTGTATTCTAATTAGCATATTGATTAACGTCCCAGTTAGCGTCCCAATTAGCATCCCAATTAGAATCCCAAATAGTGTCCCAATTAGCATCCCAATTATCATCCCATTTATCATTCCTTTTTAAAATTTGGCGCTATTTTGGACGATAATTAGCATCCCAATTAATGTCCCAATTATCATCCCAATTAGCATCCCAATTATCATCCCAATTAGCATCACAATTAACGTCCCAATTAGCATCCACAAAAGCATCCCATATAACACCAAGAATAGCCTCCAAAAAATGTCCTGAATAACATAGCACCATATATTAATCCACGGTTAGAGATAGGAATTGTGCCATGAATTTCGACAGGAAAAACATTCAACATAGCACCAAGTATAGAGCCAGGAATTGCACCTAGAAAACATCCAACACAGCACTAGGTATAGATCCAGGTATAACACCTGGAATAATGCTAGAAATTTCGAAAGGAACTACGTTAGGAATTCCACTAGGTTTAGAGCTATGGATTGTGTTCAGAAAATGTCCGACATAACATCAGATATATCAATGTCAATTTCATTGATCATGATTCATGTGATAGCATGATTGTGTGCTACTATATTTTATTTATGTAGAAGGAGTTCATGTCCACAAACAATGTAAAATTAGTGCATATCTCCCAATGATCACTAAGTGCATAGCCCCACACACCTCCAATCGAAGCAAGAATGAAGTTCATTTTTGGATCTAATCATCGAAAAAAACAATCATTGGGATCCATGACCTAGGTCAGATGTGTCTTTTATTGAAACTTTTTTTAAATAAAACTAGAAAAAAACTTCACTACTATTTATTGTTCTACCCATATGTTAAGTTTCAGATCATATTATTTTTTTTCCTTTCCTTTCGTTCTATGTAGTTTTGTCAATTACCTTTTCTATAATTCTAGTTTCATTAGTGAGTTCCAGTCGAGGTATAAAAACAAATGCCTCTTGCACAGTGCCTCTAAAAAACTCATATGAATAGTAGAATAGATATCATATCAAATGATGTGCCTTTATTTTACTGGCTACAGATTAACCCATGTTTTCTTTATTCTCTTAACTCTGATCAATTCAAGGTCCAGCTTTCACTTCTTTGCTGGTGTTTTTATGAGTTTTGTAGGATTTAGATAAAATTTTACCAAACATGGAATAATTTTCCGCCCAAAAGAGATATCAAAATGCTTAAGCATCCAAACCCTTTCTCATGCTTGCGAATAGACAACTTCTTAGCTAATTTCCCTTGGTTAAACTTCTCTAAGCCATACTTCCCATGATATTTCTTAAGGCCTCTACTATTTTTCTTTGCTGGGCTCAACAATATTTATTCGCCTTGATTCCCTTTGACTTGTATTCATATTGCTCAGCCTCACCCTTTTGTGACACATAAGCCTTGATAGGAGGTGTGCTGATTGAATTGACTTTCCTTGAAGCTAAATTTGAAGCATATTTCTTCTTTGGATAAGGCAGCACTGGTGCAGTCATACTCTGTAGCTTTTAGTCTCGATTTTTGGATCACACAATGATTTAGTAGACATTTTAGCATGTGCACCCATCTCATCCTTATCTCCATTCTTCCATTTATCCATATGCTTAGAGTACATTGAATCTTCAAACCATGGATCCATATGCTTCTCCTCTACCCATTTAGCAGGAGTTGAAGAAAGCCTTATAAAGGATTTATCTGAATCTGAAGACACCACAGGTTTCTTACTACCTCCTTTTTCTGTTGCATCTTTTTGGATCAATGTGCCTACTTAATTCTTATTATCACATGAGCTCAGAATTTTCTACCATTTCTTTAATTGTACAGAAATCATAACCCAAAGATTTGGATTGAATACTCTACACTGCATAATCATACTGGAGAATAAGGGTTATTCCTTTCATGGCTTAGTGTGGTAATGAGATTGCCTTATTCATCTCATCAGCTTAGCAATGGTGCCATCAAACCTGTCGATAACCTGTACTAGTGATGGGAGGGGTTACGCTCAGTCGTTTCTTTCACTGTTATGGGAATATGAAAACAACTCGTATGTATGTTGGGTTAATATCTTTTTGAGAAGTATAACTTTGCCACATAACTAACATGTACCTCATCAATTTTTAAGGTTTGAAAATTAATTCTTTTGGAGAGGATTTTCTTGAGAGACAACGCTACCGTTTTTCTTTTTTTTGTTATGAGTTATTTTTAAAATGTCTAAATTGTTAATTTAATTTCCTAGATCAAAGGATAGTTAAACCCTTGTAATGGACGCTGTGTACGTATTTGATATCGATAGTAGTGATTATGAGTAATGTAAGGTTTATATTATGCATTTTCTTTAAATGATGGATGTATCTTGATACAATGTTCATGGATTATTGTAATTGCTTAATGCATTCTATTGTAAATCTCTGTTATTCATCCCACAGACTGAATAAGGTACTGTAAATATCTTGTGCAATTTAGTATGCAAGATAAGAAAAAATTTATTTATTAATCTCATCCCCAATTAAATAGATGAAGCATATTTACAAAAAATATGTCTGGACACAAAATAAATTAAAACCAAGCAAAGAATTACAAGCTTAAAAGACTCATCATCATCATCATCATCATCATGTCCAACATCATCATCACCATCATCCTCATCCTCATCATCATCCTCACCACCATCATTGTTAGCATCAGCATCATCATCTTCATCATCATCATCATCATCATCGTCATCATCATCATAATCATCATCATTGATCAAGGGAGGCAAGAGATTACATGATGTTCATGAACTCCTCATCATCCCTACTCATCAAAGCACCAAGCTAGTTATAGGTTTACAACTACTTAAGAGTGTGAAAGAAGTGGTAATCCTCTTTGACTTTTGAAGGGCTCCTCTAGATCTTAGGAGGGTGAGATTAAAGAGATTAGGAAAATCCATTTTCCATAGACAAGGAATACCTTAGGCACCTTGGTAGGGCTAAGCCAAGCCTTTATTCTATGTCACAAAAAGTTGCAAAGCTTGTGGCCAAGGTGACTACAATTAATGGTATGGGAGGTTGACTTGGAAGGATGAGAAGCTAAAATCATATAACTAGCTTGGTTGTGATTTTATTCGGAAAACATAATCCCATCCTCCCTTGATTTAAGGAAGTGTCGAATTAGATAGAGGATTTTGGGTTTCTAGGGCTTCTGGTTTAGGCATATGGGGCACTTCCTAATTTTGTGGTTTAGTCTTTGGCACTTGAAATAGTTGTTACATGATTTGTATATATAATGGGCTTCTAAAACATCTCATTTCCAATGTAGATAAAAACAAATTCCTTTAGATTCTTAGACAATTTAACCTCAAGGTATGTATATTTGTGAGGGTGAGGGTTGAAGAGCATCTTAAGTTTGTAGAAAATAAACTCTCCTAAAAGATAATCCTATCTAATAATTTTTAGAATTGCATGGGAAGGCTTGAGGGTTATATCCAGACTGGATAATGGACCCGTGTGTTATTTTAGATGGAGAAATCCTTAGCACATTGAGAAAATAAAACCAAGGTGTCCTTGTAAATCCATGGAACACATAGAACACCAACATCTCATGAAACGTTTTGAGGAACATATAAAAGAAAGAAGCCTTTCACTAGGCTTGTAATATCCTGGTTTTGACCCCGGTTGCATTCAAAGATATATTGATGTATATATTGTAATTAATCGTGGTGTGGAGCTAAGGCAAAATCCCCAACATCGATTTGGTTGTGTTATGTTTTGGCAATTGGGATCGTTGCCGATGGTATATTGTGCTATCCAACACGTTATAGTTTTGGCATCATGTAAATATGCACATTAATTAAAATGAACCTACAGCTAGTTACAATGGTGCAACGTTAATGAAAAGGGCATGGTTTTCCTAAGGATAAGGAGGGGGAATTGTTGAGCTTTGGGTCTATGGGGAAAATCCATGTGTCAACCACCCATTTAAACTTATGTTGTTTGTTAGTTGGGATCAGTTATTGTTGAGTAGTGGTGGGTGTGGCAGGACTGTCATTCCTTGCCCATGTGCCCACTCCACCAGCAGACTCTTCCTCTTCATGTAACATGGGGTAGAAGAAACATTCACTCCACTCTCCCACGATTCCACTATATCGGGAGGATTTGGTCTTTCTCATTCTCATGCAGATACGTTTTGCTTCCTCACACGCACCATTTGGGGGATCTTCATCGTTTTTCCTCACGCACGGCTGGAGAAACCATTACCATCACCCACGATTCTCTTGTGCAGAGCGATTCACACTCGGGGGCTGTGTGTCTGTATGTTCCATACCAGTTTCAATGGTGGGTGTATGTTTCCTTACCAATTTGTGGCCGTGTATGTTACTGATTGTGGTCTGTGTGTATGTTCTTTCTCAAGAATGGGTTGAGGAACTGTTTACCTTCCCATTTTGTGGACTGTGTAATGCTACCATTGTTTCATTGTGAGATTGGGGCTGTTGTCATTTTCCTTGGTTTTGGGTTGTTGTGTGTGAAATTATCTTTTGGGTTGCCTCTGAGTTGTTTTGGCCATGCTAGGGCCAAGAACAACTTTGAATCTCCTTGTTTGTATTGAGCTGCATTCACCATCTTTGGGTTCTCACCCTGTGTTTCCTTTGGTTTTCTTCACAGAGCTGTGAACTGATTGTTTTACTGTGGGTATGCAGTGGTTGGTCTTTGGATTATGTGGAGTGGGATTGAAAGCTGGGTATGCTTGAGAAACCTAGTGTTTGGGAGATACACAGACAGAGTTAGATGGTTGGATTTCTTCTCCACAACCTCGAAATAGCATTGGAAAGAAAAGTGAGGGCCTGAGGGACTGTGAAGCAAAGAAGGGACTGATTCCTAGTGTTGGATGTGTGTGGGTGTCTCAGAAGTTAGGCTAGCTCAGGTGTAGGCATCCTTAGCTCTTCCTTGAGCTCACCAACATAGCATTCATCCTTTCCTAGCTCCTTGATGGCCTGATAAACCCAACTGTGTTGACTTGGTTGTTTTGTGTATCCTTGGCTATGTGTAAGCCTATTTAGTCCCTTATTCCTTCAGGAATCATGCCCAGCTCGGGGGCGGCAGTGTTGCTGAGAGATTAATGAGAACACTGGCCTATGGTTGGATGGAACATTGCAGTGGCGTAGCTGGTTGTGGAACGAGTTCTTACAAGATAAGTATTCTTGACTATCTCATCTTTGCAGTTATATTGATGTTAATGAATCATGATGAACATGTGAATCCCTGAATGTATGTTTTCTTTTGTTGTATGTTGAATAATTTTGCATCTTAGCATGATTTCTCTTTTAAGCATTTTATTTCAGCATTATATGCATGTTCATCTTCATGGGGGCTAGTTTCCTGGATGTGTGATGGTTTGGTGGCATCCTCTTCGGCGGTCGGAGGGTTGAGGATGTTACAATATGGTATCAGAGCCTACGTTCCAGCATAGGCCTGAATGGGCCATGACGATGCAGTGACAGAGCCATCGTTGCAGCATTGGGCCTCAGAGGGCAATGGGAAACCAGCTAGCAGAGGTAGGTTTCCTTCTGCACAGCAGAGATCAACAATTATGATAGAAAATTTTGTTGAAATTTTTTCTAAGTGCCGAGCTTGTCGTGTCATCGGAGAAGTGAGTGGGAAGCTCCTCCAATAATTTGGAAAGCGTAGTCGGAAGGCCATCCGACGAGGGGCAGGCAGAAAAGAATTTTTGAAAATTTCTAAGTGTCAGGCCGTCAGCTCATCGAAAGACTTAGTGGGAAGCCCTTTTGGTGCAGTGGATAGATTAGACTAAAGGCCGTCTGAAATAGACCCTGGTGGCGGCAAACATTATTCTATTGATAGTTGAAATTTAGAAGAAGTCTGAGCTGATACATTGGCAAAAATTAGCTATTTGGAGCGGCGACAGTCAGTTGTTTGGAGCAACGACAGTCAGTTGTTTGGAGCAGTGACAATTAGTTGTTGGGTCGGCAAAAATTAGTGGACGTAGGCGCCAATATGCCGGCAGAAAAGCATTCGAGGAATTTTGAGGTATAAAATGGGCCTCCTAAGGAAAATAATAGTTAAAATAATAAAAAAATAGTTAAACTAATAAAATAATATTTATTAATTTTGGAGGAAAAAAGAAAAAAAACTACTTTTTGTATTTGTATTTTTGACATATCTCCCTATGATTTTACTCAAATTTTGATCGAGAGAGCTCGTTGGCTATGGAATTTGATTCTACATCCAACGAGTACCCACAATGCATACTTTTGACAGACCCCTCTACTCCAAAAACAAGAAATACCTAAGAAAGCGTGATGATGATGTCATCATCACATTTTTTCAAGTATTTCTTGTTTTTGGGGTAGCATGGTCCATCAAAAGTATGCATTGTGGGCACTCGTTGGATTCATAATCAAATTTCGTATCCAACGAACTCTCCCGATTGAAATTTGAGTAAAAACACAGGGAGATATGTCGAAAATACGAACATAAAAAGTAGCTTTTTTATTGCAAATATGTCAATTCAACCATTATGGTTGACTCATTTTATTGGAATTCTATTGGTTCTTGAATTCCAACTCACAAGAAATTATTGTTGGCATGTTTTTTTGTAAGTTCCATTTTAGACCCCAAATTTCCTCTAATGAGAGGAAGTTAGTTGGTGGATCCGCCGATAGCGACGACGGAAAGAAGATAAAGAGAAAGAGAAAATTTTCGAAATTTTTTCTAAGTCATGAGACCATCGGTGATCAACAAAGTTTAGCTGATTGGATCGCCAATGATTAGGTGATGGAGTTGCCGAAACGTCACCACTGTCGATGAAATTTAGTTGTTTGAGCAGCTGATGTACAGGAAAATATCAAAGAAAAATAGAAGATGGGATCGCTGACAATTAGCAGATGAGGTTGCCGATACAACGGTGGAAGAGAAGATGAAGATAGAACCGAAGGTTTCAGCAGAAATTGGTTGAAGGCAGAGCTGCAGTTTTGGCAAATATCTCCCAAAGACCTCCAAAATGTCGGCAAAGGTTAGTTGATTGAGGAGCTGACACGGCGATAGATCACAAGGAAAGAAAATTTTTGCCAAAGTGCTAAAAATCATTGGAAAGCTTTAGTTGTTTGGACCGCCGATACGGCAAAGAAGGTTAGTTGAATAGACCGTCAATGAATGTCGTCAGAAGAATTTAGTTTTTTGGGATTCTATCATTGCAGCTATCAACTGGACTATCATTCCGCCGGTGAGAGATTTCAACAACCGATAACGCTCCAGTCACCAACAAATAGTGGATGGAGCTTCCGACCACTGATAGGGTTATGGTCCATGGAAACCACAATGAGTTTCCTGCCTACCATTCTGGATGCCTAAGGAACTATCCACCCAATGGATAGTGCTCCCGATCGCTAATATTGCATTGTGGAAGTTAGTCTCCTTGCTGATGCTGTAAGGGTTAATGGTTCTGGTCGCCAACGCAACGGAAATGATTTGTTGTTTGAATCACCAATATGGTGGGGAAGACCACTGGATCGGATTTCCAATACAATATAGTCCTTGGAATCACCACTAATAGTTGGAATCTTAGACAACTATGGATCCAATGCGTCGGAGGAAAATAGGTGATCACACCACCGATGGGCATCGGAGAAAACTAGTTGTTTTGACTTCCGAAGTGTCCGAATTTTAGATGGGATGAGATCCGATTTGAGCAAAGGAAATTTTTATTTTTTCAAAGTGGATTTTTTAACGGTTTCAGTGAAATTCTTAGTAGGTTTTCAGGGATGAAAAAGAAGAAATTCTAGGTGGCTAAAGTTGACATTTCAGACCAAAATACAGTTGTGTGTTTTGCCTAAATTTGGTGAAAATCATCATTTTAGAAGTGGTGTGGTTTTCACACCCGAGGTCAGAATGAAGCATGTGGATAGGCATTGGAAAGCTTATCCAGCAGGGAATAAGGAAGAGTCACTAGAGTTTGAATGTGGAGCAGCAAGTACTAGTGGTTGTCAATATGGACAAATCCAGGAATTTCATGCCTAGAGGTAGTAAGGACTATGAAGTCAAACTAGTTGTTGTGTGGAAGAGGAATTCCACACAAAGATGAAGGACTTGAAAAGGGAAATTTCCTTAACCCTGTCTTGCTAACTATATTATATTTTATAAGTTTTATACATAAAATGTATGAGGATATGCCTTGCATAGGATATTACATGTTGGTAAGAGTAGTGGGAATTATACATTTACAATGAACCACTAATGGTAAATATTGCATTGGTATTGGCATTAGTGGAAAAACGAACGACAACATGGGCATGGCTGAATATGTTGCTGATGATGATGAATGTGACCAGAAACCCTATGGAGAAAGGGATAAGGCAACAAATCCGGGATCAAAAGTTGGTGAGTGAATTTTGCAATCTCCTGCAAGAGGCCAACCAAATTGTTAATGTCAAGGGTGTAAGTAGTATCCATGCAGGTAATGATTTAAGTATGACAATTGCATGGAGTGGAAGGGAAAGAGGTCTCATACTATGTGGTTATTTAAAATTTATACTACATTCAAATAGAAATGTATCATGCATTATATGTTGTTATGAGCTTAGTAACCCAAAGAAAGTAAGTACTGATGGTCTTGATCATTGTAGGACATCCTATATGAGGTAGTCATGATTAGGCCATAGTATGCTTAAATGCATAGTATTCCTTAATCAATACGAGGTAGCATTGAGTGGATATGCATTAAGAGATTTTATAAATCTTGTAGTTATGCATTGAATGGATGCATATGAAAATCCTGAGTAAATGTTGTAGATATGCATACATAAGTATGGGTGCAAATGTTGCGATGCATTGCATGAATGCATCAAGATAGTGCATGTGTTATTATGACTAACCAATGGCTGAAATAATGAATTGATGATAATTCTAGAACCATTTCCAAATTTGTTATGAATGCAGGATAGCAAGTGCATAAAGAGGGTAGTCATGATCGGTTGGCTACAGGAAATGCTCTATGGAAGGGCAAGGTGGTACAAATGATATGCTTGTGAAGTAAGGAGTATCTAAACAATTCATTTAAATTGCATAAATGATGTGACTATACCTTGAAATTTTAGTATGATAATGATTGTGTGAAGTAAATGAGTTTTGGTAATATTGATGTGATTAATAGCTAGAAGTATTTGAATTTTATAAATTTTGAAAATACTTCAGTGATTGTTGCAGCAATGAAAAAAAAAAGCTATATGCATTAAGACTTACAAAGTGTTTGGCTGATTGAAGTTCAGATTCCGAGTATATTGTTTAGAGCATGGCAATGTGGGTAAGACCATGAAAAAGGCCGAAATCTACCATGTGAAAGAGCCAAACCTCATGAGAAGAGTCTCATGGTTGTGAAAATAGTTTGTATGTAGAATGAGTTTTCAATTTGGACTTGTAAATTTCAGATTTGAGAAATTGCTGACAACTACTAATCACTATTGGCTTGCATAAAATTGTGTCAGGAGGATGTGTTGTAAGTGGATGCTCATGTTATGCTAGTAAGCATAAAATCATAATGGGCATAGTGGTGCCACTTCCAAGAGACCAACAAATGAGGATCACCTCATTACCAAGCAAATCAATTTTTGTAGTAGATAGAGTTGCAAATTCCTATTGGATTTAATTACTAATGTCATTGCTTGGTTATGGAACAATCAAATTTGGATTGTATTATCAGATAATGATTGACTGTTTGGCTACTTGATGAATGTACCAGGGGTAAACATTGCAGGAAGACCATGTGTGATGACCTGAAGGAGCCAAAATTAATGGGGAGGTTTTCCCCTATCTTGGAAATGGGTTTCGGGTGAAACTCCATTGGACATTTTGGAAATTTCTCATCTACACTACATGTTTCGTAAGCAACATGAGTGAGATGGTATAGATTATGTCGGTAAGACATGTGTGGATATGAAATGTAAAAAGGAGTTGGGATGGAAAACCGAGGGACTGTCTACTCAGAGAAGGGAGCCCCCATTCCTCCTTAACGAAGGAATACTACATCGACAAATGGATAAGTGTACTATGACCCTAGATAAGAATATGCATGTCAAATTGTTAAAATTCCATATGCAAGAGCATGTTTTGATTTTATTTCCATTATGACTGATTGCTTGAGTATGAATAGGGCCGACATGGAACACACCAGAAAAGGGTGCACACTTTCCCGATGTCGAGTCATAAAAGAGTTTTTGAATGTTGATTACACCCTAGGGGGTGGATGCACTCTTGGTGTCTCAATATTTGATAGTGAATGATATGAAATATGATTACAGTTTTAGAGCAATAATGCTGATGAGTTTGCTTATATTGCTTGTGTTGTTAGGCTAAACAGATACAATTGGGTGTTGCACACTAAAGAGAAAAGGGTAAACGGGAGATTGTGGGAACGTTATAGTATTGGATTGACTACTTGCAATCTAATAAACCCAACTGTTAGCTGGCTTGGATGAGTATCCTGATAAACCAAGTAGTGTATTGGCTTGATTGCCTGCAACTTGATAAACCCAATTGTGTATTAGCTTGGCTGGACACTCTGATAAACCCAACTGGAGGTTGTCTTGACTATGCTTGATATGTATAAAAGGATGTTGTGGAGATTGTGGGGATTTGATGACATGTGGTGAAGATGTCACTAAAATAAGGCTATTATATTCCTAGGGATCCATAGTAGATTCTGGACCTCGAAATGGTCATGATGAAGTTCCAAGCCTAGTCGACGTGAAGGTGTACTAGTTGGACATTAATTATTTGATGTTGTGGAGCAGCCTACGTGCTGACTTAACATCCAAGTCCATAGGCAATCCCAAGGCTTGCAAAGTGAAGCAGGACCCTATGGACCAAAGAGGAAACACACAATACAGATAAGCATTGGATTATTTTGCGACTTCTTGCTTATGAATATACATGTGTATATGATTTGGTTATGATATTCTAAGCTCTTGTTTAGAGATAAAAACTGATGAGGATAAACTAAACATATGAATCTATTCAATGTTTGAGTATAGGTATCGTTGGGAGTGAGGACCATGAAGGAATTCTAGGGGTGAATGTGGACATGTGACTATCCTAAAGAGCTCAATATGAGCAATAATGAAAAAGGTGCTAGTGGGACTGTGAAGGTCCTAGCAACCAAAGAGTTGTAGACAAACCATGTGGAGAGACTCCATGGTTGAGAGGTCTGGAATAGACCGGAGACACTAAGTGTCATGGCCGAGAAGGGTTGGTCCAGCATTCATAGTGAAGTGAAAGAGGCTAAGAGCATGAAAACCATAGTGGTGGTGTGGATTCCAGGATGGAACAAGACAAAGAAGGGAAAAACTCTTGCTGCTCTCTCTTTCCTTTTTTGATTATATATATATATATATATATATATATATATATATATATATATATATGCATGTATGTATGCATTGTGAAAACAAGAGATTGTTGAATGCATGTATGACTGAAAATAGAATGTGTTTATTTGCTTAAAATAAATTATGAATGCTGGAATAGTTAATTCCTTGCCCAAGAATGGACATTAATGAGCTCATGTGCCTGTTGGGAAGGCATGAAAAGTATGAAAGTACCTTGATAAGACTCGGACTGTCATGCCAATTGGGAAATTAAATGACTGATTTTAATGCCTATATTATGCTTGGTATAAAAAAATTTCAATGGTACATTTCACAGGTGAGAAAAATGAAATCCAGTGTGCACATTGATCATGGCAATAGACCAAAAGCTATTGGACTTGGCTAGAAGTCTCCTTTCAACAATTACCAAGACCTAAGAAAATATTGGAGAGATGCTCAAGATACAGAAAAGGCAGAATGAGATGAACCACCATATTTTGCAAGACTCTATTTGGTTGTAAAAAGAGGTGAAAATCCTTCTGGGAGCAATCTGTAAGGGAAAGGAAAGTGGATCAATGATGGGGCATTTGTCCAAGCGGTCTACTAAGAAATGTTCCAGGCATGAAGACTCAAAGGGAATCGAGTAGGTAAAGATGAAGCAGCCAGCGAAATGTTGGAAATGTGGAGGACATCATTACCACCGAGACTTCCCCACGAGGGAACATTAAGGGGGTAGCAGCCACAAAGATCCTAGACTTGGGGATGAGTCGAAAACTGAGAACCAGTAGGAGAAGCTCATGGAAGCCAAAGGGCTTGGTCCTGAAAGTTCAAAGTAAATAATTGAACATGGGACAGATTTGCAAAGTTTTGAAATTTTGGATGTGCAAATTGTATATGTATTCCTATGTATTGGAACACCGATGACAGTGTTATTCCAAGGGGTAGGGGATTGTAATATCCCAGTTTTGACCCCGGTTGCATTAAAATATACATGATGTATATATTGTAATTAATTATGGTGTGGAGCTAAGGAAAAATCCCCACCATCGATTTGGTTGTGTTATGTTTCGGCAATTGGGATCCTTGCCGATGTTATATCGTGCTATCCGGCACATTATAGTTTTGGAATCATGTAAATATGCACATTAATTAAAATGAACATACAACTAGCTATGACGATGCAATGTTAATGAAAAGGGCATGATTTTCCTAAGGATAAGGAGGGGGAATTGTTGAACTTTTGGCCTATGGGGAAAAGCCATGTGTCAACCACCCATTTAAACTTCTGTTGTTTGTTAGTTGGGAGTAGTTATTGCTGAGTAGTGGTGGGTGTGGTAGGATTGTCATTCCTTTCCCATGTGCCCACTCCAGTTGTAGACTCTTCCTCTTCATGCCGTGTGGGGCAGAAGGAACATTCACTCCACTCTCCCACGATTCCACTCTCTCAAGATGATTTGGTCTTGCTCATTCTCATCCAGAAACATTCTGCTCCCTCATGCACACTGTTTGGGGGATCTTCATCATTTTTTCTCACACAAGGTTGGAGCAACCATTTCCATCACCCACGATTCTCCTGTGCAGAGCGATTCACGCTCAGGAACTGTGTGTCTGTATGTTCCATACCGGTTTCGGTGGTGGGTGTATGTTTCCTTGCCAATTTGTGGCCGTGTATGTTATTGATTGTGGTCTGTGTGTATGTTCTTTCTCAGGCATAGGTTGAGGATCTGTTTACCTTCCCATTTTGTGGACTGTGTAATGATGCCGTTGTTTCATTGTGAGATTGGGGTTGTTGTCATTTTCCCTAGTTTTGGGTTGCTTTGTGTGCAATTATCTTTTGGGTTGCCGCTGAGTTGTTTTGGCCACACTAGGGCCAAGAACAACTCTGAATCGCCTTGTTTGGCTTGAGCTATGTTCACCATCTTTGGGTTGTCACCCTGTGTTTCCTTTGGTTTTCTTCACAGAGCTGTGAACTGATTGTTTTACTGCGGGTATGCAGTGGTTGGTCTTTGGATTGTGTGGAGTGGGATTGAAAGATGGGTATGCTTGAGAAACCTGATGTTTGAGAGATACACAAACAAATTTAGATGGCGGGCTTCCTTCTCCACAACCCCCGAATAGCATTGGAAAGGGAAGTTAGGGCCTAAGGGACTGTGAAGCAAAGAAGAGACTGATTCCTGTTGTTGGGTGTGTGTGGGTGTCTTATAAGTCAGGCTAGCTTGGGTGTAGGCATTCTTAGCTCTTCCTTGAGCTCACCAGCTTAGCATTCAGCCTTTCCTAGCTCCTTGACGGCCTAATAAACCCAACTATGTTGACTTGGTTGTTTTGTGTATCCTTGGCTATGTGTAAGCCTGCTTAGTCCCTTATTCCTTCGGGAATCATGCCTAGCTCGGGGGTGGCAGTGTTGTTGAGAGATTGATGAGCACGCTGGCCTATGGCTGGGTACAACGTTGCAGCAGCATAGCTGGTTGCGGAACGAGTTCTTACAAGATAAGTATTCTTGACTATCTCATCTATGCAATTATATTGATGTTAATGAATCATGATGAACATGTGAATGCATGAATGTATGTTTGCTTCTATTGTATGTTGAATAATTATGCATCTTAGCATGATTTTTGTTTTAAGCATTTTATTTCAGTATTATATGCATGCTCATCTTCATGGGGGTTAGTTTCCCCGATGTGTGATGGTTTGGTAGCATCCTCTTCGCTGGTCGAAGGGTTGGGGACGTTACAAGGCTCAATTTCTCTAGCAATGTCTATTGTAAGGTTCTCAAACCTCTTCCCTTTAGTGATTCGTCATGGTTTCCAAAGGAAGTTGATCGAAAAAGTAGCCAAAGGGTGTGTGAGATTTGTAACAAGAACAAACTACATCATATTTAGGCACTATAACATTAATGAGGATTTCCTCATGCATGTTAAATACATTACCTTGTGGTAAATCTATTTCTTAATCTTGTAGTGGCAATTGAGTGGTACCATTGTGCAAAGAACTATAAGATGTAAAATGAAAAATGAAATTAGGAACACAAAAAAAGGAATCTTTGGGTGCATTATGGGCCATAATAGGGTTCATGCAACTTTTCCATGGGAAGGCATGACCTTTACAAGCTTGGAAATGAAAAAAAATTGAAGGAAAATGGAATTCTATTGCAAAATTGACCTCACAACTTCCTACTTGCAATGCACAACATTCAACCACTTAAATTGAAACCTTTTAGCCACAACCGTAGCACTATGAAACATGATATTAAAATTGAGCTTCAAAAACACTACTATGACCATGATAAAAGAGCACCTAAGTAGGACTAATGGTGAAGAACATGTGTTATCTCCTTGGAGGCCGCAGGTTCAAAACCAGTAGGCGGTAGGGTTGCTCATTGGCCTGTTTTGACAAGGCTCAAAGGGTAGGCAACCCCTGGGATAGAGGATCACCCCAGTGAGCTTCTAGATGTCTCGACCTCTACTAAGTCACAAGTTATTGGTATAGCTAAATAAATTATCCCACTAAACTACTTATTTTCTTCATAATTCTTTTTATTTATTTAATTTAAAAGCTTACTCTTTTTTCTCTTATAATAATCCCTTATAGAAAATAAAATATCTAATCCAAAAATCGAAAACATTTATAAATATAATAACATAATTCACTTTCAAAAATGTCACTCTAATTACTCTACTACTAACATAAATTTCAACCAATAAATAACATTGACAATTAAATTAAATGAAAATTAAGAAATCATGGATGTTCACTCCAAATATGGAGAATGTTGTTAAACATTAACTAATTTCAATAGAATTACCTTTTTATAAACATTTTGATAGTTAAATTTGAACATTATAAATACAAAAATAGAAATAAAACTAACCATAGCTAAACTCATACCATAACAATTAGGTTAAATAGCTTTAAAGACTTTCAATTAAGCAAGTAAATGGGGTTTTGTACATTCATGGAGATGAGACAGGAACCGTACCTACCTTAAATGACATAGATTAATAACAATAATGGTATTTGTACTTTGGAGGAGAGAAGGTAATTTAAATGGAGGAAAGGGATTTTTCTAGTTTTGAAGGGAAAATGGGGTCTTTTATTTCAGAGATTGAGATTAGCATTTTCGTCTCCTCCAACATTTCTCAGTTACAACACAGAGTCTGTGTTGTTGCTGTTGTTGGCATTGGGTGCTTAGGGTTTTACTAGTTTCTTGAGGGTTTGTAAACAATGAGCCGCTATGATAGCAGATATGGCGATCCTAACTCGTATCGCGAGAGGAAGAGGTAAAATATAGAAAAATAATCATAATAACGACTATGTATGGTTCATTATTTTATTGTGTGGAATTGCATTTCTAACTTGCAGTGTATTTGTAGTGATGGTTTGGAGGGGTGGAGGCGGAGGAGGAGCAGGAGGAAGTCATTATGGGGGTTTTCAGGGGAGTGGATCAAAGAGGGATTTCGACGACATTTCTCTTGCCGAAGCAGGATTTCGAGAATATGACACCCTTTGAGAAGAATTTCTATGTGGAGATACCGGGCATTGCTTCCATGACTAAAGACGAGGCCAAGGAATATCGTCACATACGGTTTATGGTCTAGACATTCCCAAGCCCGTTAAAAGTTTTGGTGATGCAGGTTTTCTAGGAATTATTAATATTTGTTCTATTCATCATATCGCATTTCTATACAATATTGATTCCAGGTCAGTTTGAAAACCCCTAACAATGGGGATCCCTTGTTATATTTAGAATGCCCACAATACTTATTTCCCGTGTCTCTATACCACTCAAAACTGTGGCTAGCTTCAACATACAAAGCTTACCATTCGCCAAAATCATATTTATATTGTAGTCTTTGAGGAGTCTTATAAACCAATGATTTCAATACTTCATCAAGTTTCTGTATGATTTAAGATGAAATAATCTCATGCTTGCTTCTTAACAATTTAGTATTTTGCTGGAGAGAGTATCAATTTTTTTATTGCATGGTAATTTAGGGTTTGTTTCAGGGATTATCATTTGTTTCATAAATTTTTTTGGTTTTGTTTGAGGAGTACCAATTTATTTGTTGCACAAGATTTCAGGGCTATTTTGGAGGATCTATCGATTTGTTAATTGCATATGAATTTAGTTTTTATTTGTTTATGCTTGCGTGGGGGTTCTTTCTATTACTTATATTTGTGGGGTGGGGGGTAGTATAGATTAGTTTTCAGAGTTGCAACGATTTTTAGTCCATTCCTTTGGCACTGGAATTCACGGGGAAATAGATAATATTGATGACTTGAAATCCTGTTGGATTTTTCTAATCAATATACTAATTCAATTGTGCTGAGCGGATGAAACATCTAGGGCCTTTAAGACATGTTACTCGTAGAGATGATTTTTAATCACCATGGAACTAGGATTTAGATATGCATGATTGCAGTGAGATTTGTTTCTAGGTTGTAGGGGAGTAAACCAAGTGAAATGGAGATAACTGGAGGGAGGGGGAGTAACCCTGGCTGTTGCTAATATGTAGGAAATAGTGTCTCTCTTGCTAATGTAGGGGAATCCATCTCGGACCAGTGGCAGCTTTCACTAGTTTGAAAGATTGAAACTGAAGGAGTATAACCGTTTTGAATGCTCGCTTCTCAAGTAGACCCCCCTGCCCTATAGAATTCCCCGGTATATAGTTATTGCTAAATCAAAGGTTTATCTCCACTTGCTAATACCTATATAATGGAATGCCCCTACGATTCTAATAACACTCTATTAACTGGTTCAGCTCCTAAACCACAACAGGTGAGCCCGCTTAACGCTCCTCATCCATTCATTAATATTCGCTCAAGGCTGTGCTTGGTTTGCTTCTTCTCGACACGCCAAGACATCGTCGAAGAATTTATTCCCTTTCCACTTCACCCCGAAATAAAATTACCAAATAAAGTTAACATAATATGCTTTTTCCCTGATGCGAAAGATTTGCATCAAAGAGGCTATTATATTAAGTTGCAGTAAGCGTGGCAGGAGCTATTTCGGGTTTGTGTTGGGATAAGGAGGTTTGTCGGGACCTCAATGAGCTTTTTCTTGTGCTTACCTGCTTGTTCAATGGAAGTGGGGGGTTTGGTTATGAATCATTCGATGACCCACATGCACTTTAGGAAATGAACTAAAGAGTTTACTTCACTAGTATATAAGTGCATGGTTACTAAACAATAACTAGAGGAGTTGTTTTCACCTACTCAGTTTTATATACACAGTAAGATCAAAGGAATTGTACTAATATGCATGCCCCTACACAACTACCGAATCGAAAATTAAGAGGATGGTCAATAAAAATGTATTCTAAGCGCACTTCTCACCTCGAATGGTACCTTCATATTTGCTAGATGCATTCTGTGTCATGCATTATTTGACAAATCTCAGTTGGAAGTGGACTAATACTGATGGACTAGTTCATGTATATTGTCGATGTAAACATTTATAGATCTGAAGCCTTCAATTGATCAACATTATATAAGCAGCAGAATATATACAGCAAATTCGTAATACCTTGTTCCATTGACAGCCTGAGTTGGAATCCAGACACCTCTGCAACTGCTGCTCCTTTCCAGCAACGTATTGAAGAAACCTAGCACAGAACAGAAGGCGGTTTCTCTCTCTTTACCCTGGACCAATGCATTCCTTCAGCCTGTATGATGGGTATTCTGAAAGGATCATTTATAGGCAGAGAGAGGACCGGTTTCCCCAAAGGCCTTCATTCTCCACTTGTCCATCAGAGTAGGAGAAAAGAAATGGCTGCCAAGAACCCGTCTCTTCATATGGACAACGTAAGAGTGATTTTTCTAAATATAGTCTTACATTCTCCCACTTGGCACATATGATAACTTAATGTTAGAGTTTATCAAAGTATACATTAGGTGCGCCATAAGTCACATTCATCTTGGTTTTCAGTTTGGTCATCATAATACTATAATTAAACAACCTAGTAATGCGAGTCATGACGGTTCCATGTTAATAGGACAACATAGTCCCTTTCATGCACCACGACATTAGTAACCTGTTTAATAAGTCTATAAACAAAGAGTGATTTCATAAGTTCCAACAATAATGTCCCTTGTCAGAGACTATTCCTGTCATCATTCATTTATTCTCATACATGTACGTACACTTTTAGAACAGGATTTATCAAACAGAAACACTTTTATTAAGATCTCAGAGTGTCAAATAAAACAAACAACATGATTCATTTCATAAAGGTAGCAACTGTTATGCGCTACGTTCAATCCCCATTCTATAAGCATGTTCTTTAAATGTCTTCGGTGGCAATCTTTT
>LPNX011047752.1:0-60451 GCA_001517045.1 Pseudotsuga menziesii | reverse complement strand
ATTCCTGAACGCTGAAGAAAGCGGAGCGATTTACAAAACTAAACCCCAATTTTATTATGATAATTACAATGAGACAAACGAGAAGCTGTGCAATTTTCGGCTGAGTGAACTCATTGTTCCACCTATACTGTGTGATGGCCGAAACTCAGAATTCTATTGAAATCCAGAAAATTAAAACCCTAAACGCTGAAGAAGTTGGGCGAATTATTTCATCTACAAACCCAAACCGAATTACATTGCGATGTAAACAGACTAGAGGGTTTGTCCCATCGCTTGCATCAATGCAGCAATGGAGCCATTCCTTCACGCAGAAATCAAAGGAGCAGAACCAGATTGCATTCGATCAAAGGAAGGTTTAAAAACTCAGGCTCTGATACCAATGTAAACATTTATAGATCTGAAGCCTTCAATTGATCAACATTATATAAGCAGCGGAATATATACAGCAAATTCGTAATACCTTGTTCCATTGACAGCCTGAGTTGGAATCCAGACACCTCTGCAACTGCTGCTCCTTTCCAGCAACGTATTGAAGAAACCTAGCACATAACAGAAAGCGGTTTCTCTCTCTTTTCCCTGGACCAATGCGTTCCTTCAGCCTGTATGATGGGTATTCTGAAAGGATCATTTATAGGCAGAGAGAGGACCGGTTTCCCCAAAGGCCTTCATTCTCCACCTGTCCATCAGAGTAGGAGAAAAGAAACGGCTGCCAAGAACCCGTCTCTTCATATGGACAACGTAAGAGTGATTTTTCTAAATATAGTCTTACATAAGGAGGTTTGTCGGGACCTCAATGAGCTTTTTCTCGTGCTTACCTGCTTGTTCAATGGAAGTGGGGGGTTTGGTTATGAATCATTCGATGACCCACATGCACTTTAGGAAATGAACTAAAGAGTTTACTTCACTAGTATATAAGTGCATGGTTACTGAACAATAACTAGAGGAGTTGTTTTCACCTACTCAGTTTTATATACACAGTAAGATCAAAGGAATTGTACTAATATGCATGCCCCTACACAACTACCGAATCGAAAATTAAGAGGATGGTCAATAAAAATGCATTCTAAGCGCACTTCTCACCTCCAATGGTACCTTCATATTTGCTAGATGCATTCTGTGTCACGCATTATTTGACAGATCTCAGTTGGAAGTGGACTAATACTGATGGACTAGTTCATGTATATTGTCGAATGCTATGGGAGCATCAATATCGTACGGAGTCTCAGAGAATTTGCGACTTTTTCTTCGCTCCGCTGCAGTCTCCGCTATTGTGTTCAGAAGATCCATGCATGTCTCAAAGTGCAAGAGATTTCTTACAGCCCATTGGTGACTGGTACTTGACTCCCAATGGCATATACATTTGCATTTATGGTACTACGAAGCTACCACACCTGTTGCCAAACTATGTTCCAGACAGATTAGTTCTGCAACAGGTCATCTATCAAACATACATACATGGTGCTACCGCTATTCTTCAGAGAAATAAAATAGACCCATGGCTGAAAGCACCTTTCACCATCGGTTCTTATACAATGAAAGAAGGATTTTATATGCAAAAGGAGTTTGAGATGCTTAATTCTTACAGGTTTGCTATTGGTCGGTTCAAGAGACATCATCCGTTCCTTGTGGTCGCAAAGAACTGTGAAGATGAAGGAGTGTCCTGGCCGTATACACATGAAGCTTTGCTAGAAGAGGAAAAGTATGTGCAGGCCACATCTATGAAACATGTGCGCACACAAATTAGTGTCAAAGGAAAAGCTTCAAAAATAATCACCAGAGCTAGGAAGATCGTGACTGAAGAAGATGTGAATCGACAGAAATAAAAGCTCGAGCAAGTTGCAAATGAACTTATGAACGAAGTAATCATACCAGAAGCTGAGCCCGATTAGGAGCAGAAAGAAAAGGTTTAATAAATTGAGATTGTTGAGTTAGCTGATAGTCCGTCACCAATAGATGATGCTAGATACAAGGAAACTCGGAAGCGAGTTAAATAAATTATGATTGGTTCGTCTTCCGAGGAATCAGAAGGTGAAGATGACAAGGATGTGCCACCGGAGCAGTCATGCTTTTTTCGCGGGTATAAAAATGTTATTTATCCTGGGTATCGGCTGACTGGCATATCCCAATGGGGAATGAGGGTCTTATCTTTTGGGTATTGGAAAGAGGGAATAAATCTACGGGAAACCATCAATCGCCAATTCCAAATCGGAGCAAAGACAGTGAATCAATAGTCAGTGTTTAAATTCGGTGTTTAAATTGGGAAGGAAGCAGGGTCGACAGCTTGCCAAAGGGAAATTCCAACAATGTTAATTGGAAGCCAACCAAGTAGGAGTAATATGAATCAGCCTAGTAGTCAGTTGAATTCCACAATCAGTAAGACGCCCCTTTGTGAACCAGTCCCTGGTGGATTTATTATAGTTAAGTCTACCCAAAGCACAATGGAAGGAATTCCAGGAAATGCCCCTCTAAGATACCCTAAGTTTGGGGCAAGAGGAGTTCATTATGTGGAACAACATTGGTTCCTCTACAGCTCCATACGAAAAAAAAGGGGTTTTCGGACACTATAATCATCACATATTCCCACCATGCCAAGACTAACTTCATATGAAGAATGACAATAGAGTGTTGTAGGACTAATCACCAAGGAAAAACAGGCTATAAACTGTATCCATCCTCATCTCGTCTAGAAAAAACCATGTGAAGTTCGCATACCACATATCAACTATACTTTCACATTAAGATACATGTAACACTCCTACTAGGCTCTAGGGGCATATGCCACTAACTCTACATCATACACTCTCCTCTAACATTATAGCACCAAACCATTAAGGAAGAAAGTCGAGATGGGGCTACGCCCGGAACTAGGACTGGTTCATCATCATGATCAACATGCTCTAGAACTTCAACAACTAGGTAATACACTTATTATAAACTAAACCTCAATCTACAAGTGTTTTACCACATTAGCTTTCCCTTTTGTTGTTGTCTATGATACTACTGCCACTGGAAATATATCCATCAATCCAAGCCATTTCTCCATCCAGCCAACGTACCAGCAACACTGGCCATGCAAGAAATCCATCACTGAATCTTGAGTAAAAAGATAAACGGTGCTTGCCGAAGTAGTTTTTGTGTCTTGATATACTGCAGATCATTAATTAGGAATGCTGTAAATACTAAAGTTGTCAGACTATTATTTCATCTCTCACTAGATAGCTGAATGTGAATGCTAGTGTTTTGTCTCTTATTAAAAGTTAATTTGCATCTTAGATAAGGAGAACCCCTCCAATATCTAATTTTTATTTTTGAGCCGACAAATCTTAGGGCTCAAATTCAATTATGCTTAGTCTGCACTGGAAAGTCCGCAAAAGTAATATCTGGGAAAGAAGCTAGAAAAGGCAGCAGCTGGCTTACAAACCACTATAACTCAATGTTCCCCCAAGTTTTTGGGACGTGGTAGGGTGGAAGTGGGGAAACACACATTGCAGACATGTGGAGACACCCCCAAATTTTGGGGAAATTCATGGGGGATGGGGGGGAATCTTTAAAAATACAAAAGTAAAATAAAAATACCAAAAATAATAATTCATTTGGTGTATATTAATGATTGTGCAATGTAAATACTAAATACTTTGATTTATTTTTGAAGTAGTACCAAGTAGGGATTGTAAAAGGTAAAATAATGTGAAAACAACAAAAAAAAAATATTAGGAGTGGCAGGGGGGAGGGGGGCTTTCACTAGGAGGCCCCCCCCCGTCTCCAGGACATGGGGAGCATGAGGGGTGCATTCCCATGGAACACAAAAATAACTTTTCATTTGTATCCAATGTCCAATCATGACTTTAACTGCTTACAGATTTTTTTAAAGGGATCATGGAACTGCTTACAAAAAACTTTGAGGGGATCATGGCACTGTGTAGGCTATCTAGTGCATGTGCCAAATACACCAGATGGAATTAACTCAAAATGAGAAATATTCTTTGACCTCATACTTTCAATTTCTAACAATGCATCTAGACTTTACAAGTTTGTCTGTTAATTTCTATTTACTAGTTTCCTAATGGTTCAGTCCTTAAAATACTAAACACAAAAAAAAATGTAATTACAGATCCAAGTGGAATGACTGTCTAATTTAAAGAAAAGTCCAAAGAATTATTCAGGTTTTTAATCTTCCATTTATCAATTGGTAGGTATGACTATATCACAATAAAGATAGGAGTATTACAGTATGAATAAAGGAAATTTCAATGAGTGTTGATTTCCCTTGAAGTGATTGAGCCCAAATAAAGAATGTTTTATAAAAGGGAACATTCTAGACTTTGATCTCTGAGAAGAGGACTGGACCACTGCTCGTCTCACATGAATGTGCCAAAATTGACTATTTATTTTGAAATTTTTCAAAGTGACCATGTACCTACATTAATTGAAATAAATCTAAGAGGATAGCTACTAACACAAAATATGATATGGCTCAGAATCTGAATGCCTCACTTCTACCCTATTTGTGTAACTGATTAATTTTACATTCTAAACTTGTTAATTAATGTATCAATGCATGGAATCAAATTTTTTCTTAGAACCTCTTGCAAAGCCACCTAGAGCTTGTTGAACCTGCGAGTTCACCAAGGATGATGAATGGTGACTTATTAGAGAGGAGCTAACGAAGAGCACTTGAACTGGGGTTTTCCACTGAAAGATTAGTGGTGGCACTGACTTGATGAGGTAATTTGCCAGAGGACTTAGCACACATATAGGTGGATATGGTTTTTGTCTTCATGAAGAATGTTATTATCATTGGTGTCATTTGTAGATAGTTAGATCGAGTTTGTCCTCAGTCCTCTATAGTGAGCCTATTTTTGTGCATTTTTAAGCTGTAGGGACTTGCTATGCTGGCAACAGTTAATGATTTCTCTGGATGGATTGTTTTGTGGGTTTTCACAGAAGGGCAGTTGTTGCCTTCTAGCAATGCAATAATCTGAGGCTTATTTATGTTCAATTAGACAGAGCAATGTTTATACTTTCTGACCCTTCTTCCTAGTTATGATTTTTTTGTATGTGGTTAGGGTTCCTGACATTCAAGATTCACAGGCATGTCCCCTTTGTGAAGTTGTGACCTTGCTTTCTAGCACAACCATTCCATGGGTACTTTACTATGTTCCATGGGTACATCTGAGAGTGGGTATGGGTACAACAAGAATGAATTTTTTTTGAGAAATAGGTATGGGATACTATTATTCTCTTTTGTAAAGGATCAAATTATCAGGTTGTGGGAACGGGGTTAAGCTTGGAGCGAATAGAATTACATATGCAACTATGGCACTTGCTAAGCCCTTATTTGGAATTGTAAGGTAAGTGGTAAGTGATTTGAACAAGGAGTTAGTGTACTAATATTTGTCCCTCGATGTTTTCAATCAGTTTAATACACCAGTTAACTCATGTACAGTAATGACATATTTTATGCTATCATGTTGATTAGCTGGTTACTGATTCTTAGTTTTCCGGGTTACTGATTCTTAGTTTTCCGGGATTCCTAACCAAGACACCAATCCTACTCTAGCAGAAACCAGCTCTATGATTCTAAGCTATAAAAGTAATAAATTTGAGGATAATTTGCATGAAATTCTCACATTAAGGTTTTAGGGTAGAAATATGTAATTAGCAGCTTCAGAGAACCGAAAAATGACTGTAATAGGCTCATTTTCATAGTCTCATAATAGAGTTGGCAGATAAAATAGAAAATAAACAAGAAACATGAAACATAGGATTCTATCAATCTTTTCAGGATAATGAACCAAAATGTAAATAAAAAACAAGTACATTGCAATCTTTACTTCCCATCTGTAATTGCATGTTCTCAGTAAAGACAATGCAAGTTTGATGTACATGTATTGGGTTATTTTCTAGTAACACATTTTCATTATATCAACATAAACCATCATATTCTTCCTCTACAATTTGTCATAAGTTCAAAGTCCTTCATAGCCAGACCACTTACACAAGCAGTCTGTCAACTAGTAATGAACTCACCATTAAGACATCAACCGCTAAAAAAATACAAAACAAGCCTCCTTGTGCAGACCTTTGAGAGGCTTTGAACCTTTGGGGAAATTAGATATCAAGCCGTAAAACACATGGTAAGTGGGCACTCAAGAACATACATACACCCAAAACCATCTTACAGTAAACATATTTTTCCAAGTTCGGCCATTTGGGTATACACCTATATCTATCTCATCTAACTTTTTCAATTCTTCATTTCAAGTCAGGGAATGAAGAATCTAATACCTGATATGAAATAATGTCAGTACGAGGAAGAAGCATCAACCAGGATGCAGCATAATGAATTCCTATCATATGGCCTAATCTCTGAGCAAGAACGATAGTTGAAATTAAGGAGGAAGATTTTACACTATTATTTTCTAGCTTCTACACTAGTTCATACCCTACAGTTCAGTAGGTGCACTGTCTCATTAGCCAAGCAAAGGATGTGTCAAGAATGACGACCAATTGGAGAAAATATATGCATTTGGATTTCTCATGATTAAGTCATCTATAAATGTGGAAATGAACTTGCAATCTCATGCAGGAGTAAAATTAGAAACTATTAATGCATCAGTCTAGGCGTCTCGTATCGCACATGAAGGAGTATACAATGGTGGTTGGAGAGAATTCTGTATCTTCCTATTCACACTTAGATAGGTCATTTTATAATTTGAGAGCCAAGGGAAAAATAGGTTTTTTTGCGATAAGATGATGATTTTATAGGAAGTTCATAACATTTCGACTTTACCCTACACCCCATGGGAGTGGAATTTAAATGTAGTGTCTACTATGAATGAGGGAAATATCCTTCAATAAGTAATTCTGATGACTAGTTTTGGTATTTCCTCGTCCCTAATTTGGGAATATTGGCTTTATGATCATTAAAAGGTATATTTTTTCTATTAGCTATGAAGCCATTGATGTACATAGAGGGAAAGTTACATGAGTTTTCAAAAGGTATCTAAGAAATTAGAGTAGATATCCTGACATATGAAGTCATATGAGGTAGTTGAATTGGTTTAGGCATGAATAGTTCAACATCGATTGGAAACGGGGAGCCACCTCTTCTTTGATAGGTTCTTATTACATGATGGCAGGCTTCTGTTTGTTGCTCTACTATGACCTCTAGACTATTGTGCAATATTCTCTTGAAATCCTCATCATTTTTCCACTAGTTTGATAGCAATTTTCAGAACTTTTTCTTTCAGTTGAACTTCTTGCTTGAATTGGGTTCTTGATTCCTTTTATTCCTTGACAAAAGATTGTGCATGCTAAATATGAATGTATTTTAAAGGCTAGACTATATAAGGGAAAGTATACCTATACCCTAGCGTTGTGGAAAACATACATAATAAAATATGGCAAAGAGAACAGTGTTTTGATAGCACTAAACTGGGTTAGTTTGAGAATGAGATGAATGAACACATAATATTCTAGATGAGAACACAAGATACAATGAAACATAAATACCATAACTCTTGATTATTAGTGAAAATATTGTACAAAAGTCATGGATAGAATCATGGCATCTATCTTTGAGATGGGATGTGTTAGGTAATCTCATCCACAAAAATTCCTTACCAAGTGATTCAAAACTATCGTTTATCATAATTCTACAATCTCTAGGAGGAGACACTCAAGTGCGATTTAATGACAAGAAACGAGGTGAGGGGGATCTTGGAATGCCCTAAAGCACTAGGAAGCATCATGGGAAAATGAATTCTTTTGATCTTGGCATCATGCATACCCATCGTCTGAGTACAACGCAACTTAAGAATGGGGGACCTGTTATATGTCTAATTGCATTTTATATAATTTTATTAGTGCACTGACTAAAGATTGCTATATTAATGATTAGATATATAGATTAAACACACACGATCCTATATGAATGCTTATGTATTGATTTGTAAACAATTTTCTGCATTTTTTTTTTGATAGGATTGTTTTTTGTTTATATATTAACTTTATCCTAGAAGAGAGCCTTACAGTCCATTTGGAAGCTGTCAGTTTGTCATCTCTTAGAAGTCTAGAGTTGCAAGATGAACAAAATTACCATATACACTAGACTCTCTGAGTGAAAAAAACAAGGGTGGATTGAATTGAAAGCCACCGAGAATGGTAGATGAGAAAACCCAAGATGGATAGCACCATGGTAGTAAATGCAGCAATGGAATGTGGAGGCTACTAGAATTGATCTGTGATTCTGTATCATCCCTTTGCTGGTGATGATACATAACTCCCTTCACATGGAGCATCATCCTTTTGTTAGAATAATCAACCCATAGTTAGCTACCTTAGACATTAATTAATCCAATTTTTGTCTTATTTGCCTAATTTCCATATTCCACCTTATGCAAGTTGTCCTCCACACATCCATAGTGGTCAAAATTGCTAAATTTGAGTAATGGAGTGCTTGGGAAACCTCTTGGAATCAAATTTGCTTTATTCTTGGCCTCCCTAGCACATGTCTCCTTTTTTTGCTTTATTACCTGCTTTTTCTGAGTTTTAAGGCAATTGGGAAAGTTTGACTAGGTGAAGTTAACTTGTTTTTTGTCCTCGTCATCCTCCACTCTTTTCTCCTATGAAAAGCATGTATGAGTTGTCCTTCCACCACCTATTAGCTTGCCTAATTGATTTTTCCAATTCATGAGCTCCTAGACAGATTTGGAAAGTGCTTTATGCACCT
This sequence comes from Pseudotsuga menziesii, assembly GCA_001517045.1. Taxonomy (NCBI): domain Eukaryota; kingdom Viridiplantae; phylum Streptophyta; class Pinopsida; order Pinales; family Pinaceae; genus Pseudotsuga; species Pseudotsuga menziesii. The sequence continues at coordinate 51,717 of LPNX011047752.1, read as the reverse complement.
ATGGGGGATTTGCTTAGATTTAGTAAGCCTGCTTTTGACTAAATTCGAATGGAATCCTTATGCATTCGAATGTCACATGTAATTATTTATTGTGGCAGCCTATAAATTCATAGGGTTGGCTATTGTACACTTATTCAATACAGATTAGTGTTCAGCTCCATATTCAGTCTCTTTTGTGAGTAATTTGCATGTGTAATTGGCAATTGTTGTGAGTGTAATTGTTCTAACACCTGGGTTCAATTTCCACACCCTTCATGTGGTACATAAATCCCTTGAGAAAGGGATTGGAGCCTTGAATCATTGCAATTAGGATTTTGATCAAATAAACAAGAATCATAGAATATTTAGCATTGTGGTATGAAAATGTGGAGTAGGAAGAAAAATTCCAAGGCAACATACCTGGTTCAGTGACTATTCATAACTTTATACAAAGCTTTAGTGACTATAACTTTATACATAAATTTATCTAGAACTAAATCCACCAAAAGTGTAGTCTCCATTTTTATTCAAATTTTTCTAGGAGAAAGGATAATTGTATATGTTGTGCACCTTTTTCAACAATAGTGCAAGGGAGACGTTTCATATGTATGGACCATACAAATTGAACTTATAGACTTAATTACAAATTATGTAAAAAATTCTAAATTGGGTTTTGAACTTGAGAGTAGACATGAGTAGGTAGATTTGAAGGTATTTGTTTAGGCTATACATATTTGAGAAACCATATTTTGGGATCTTTAAATAAGTAATAAATTTTCTAGCAAGGAAACCCTTTATTGAGAAAATAATCTTCAAAGATATATTTTCATTCACATTGGCCAATTCAGTGAAGATAGCGAAATAGAAAGCCATTTTATTCTTACCGATTGATGCACAGAGATGAAGATTTATGACACAAAATTCTATTTTGGCACTAATTTCACCCACAGTGCTACCTAAAATTAATTTTTAATGATGTTTGACGTTAACAACAGGTGTTTTATGGTTGTAGGTGACTGTTCGAGGGTTGTAATGTGCTCATACCTCTAATTTGTGGCCCAAGACTGCCCAACACTATTGGTTAAGGCTCTTTTACTGCTTAGAACTACTAATATACTTCTAGAAGCTTGTTATTGTTACTTTCTTCATGCCAAGAATTTGTTTTGGTGGGTATCCCCATAGATCAATTGCTCATTGACCATTAATGGATAAGGGAAGGTCAACTTTATTATTTTCACATCGCAGGGCAGCTAAAAGATGACCACACTCATAGTAGTTAGGGTTTGGTTATGATTTTCATGTTATAGAATGGCCCAAAATGGATCCGTTTTTGTATAAATGAGACCCAAGTCCCATATGGATATAAAATTTAAATCATTTGTGTTTGTATCAAGACTCTTGGACATCAATGGAAAAAATAACTTTTATCTTCATATCTGAAACCCTTCTCTGAACCCTTGCTCTCTTATGCTACATCGGTAAAGATTTCTTGTATCCTTATCAATTGGTATAAAAAGTCCAGTGAGTCATGTATATTTGGAGTTGGATAATCACCTCTGCCTCTATCCTTATGTCAGGTATTGAGATATTTTAAGCAAAATGCTTCATTTTTTCATGCATATACTCTTTTTTATCTCATAATCTAAGTTTTTACACTAATAGTCGTTGAGTAACTAGATATGATCTTTGCATTGTTTTTTCACTAAGCATTTTCTTTTTGTTCCCATACATGATTATTGTGAAAAGAGAGAGGATTTGTTCTTTTACTACTGGTCATTTCTTGGCAAATCCTTTCATCTTTTTGGACTTGATCTTACTATTGGTTGGGAAGAAGCATACTTGTTACATCTGAGTTTTGTAAGATGCGGTGGAATATTATTTTTAGTCTAAGTTTCATTTTACAAGTTTTTGTTGAATATCAAATTGTTGTTCCTATTATTCAAAATTGCAAACCTATATTCTGTTTTAAGTTAGAATTTACTTTCTCCTTTTTGTCTTTTCCTCTCCTAATATTAGTTTTGTCTTTAAATTGCAGGTATCATACTCTTATAGTAGAAATATATTCTTGTTTAACATGTCAATCCTATGAGTGAGAAGGTAATAATACTACAACACAATCCTACAAATGTTTCTCTTGAATTAAATTGGTAATGGTATTGAATTAAATTGGTAAGCTATTGTTGGCTTTATGAATTTTAGGGAATTTGTAGAATGTGTTGTCTCGCACTAATGAAATGAATTCATATAATGTATGTTCCAACGTTCGAGAATGAAATCGATATGATGTTTTGTTTAGGATTGGAGAAAGTATAAATAGTGTTTGTTTCTTATGTATATACTAATCTCAACTTTAGATCTCTTAAGCATCTCCAGATTGCAAGAGCATCCTCCTACTTTCAGTAGAATATTAATCTTTTTCTAAAAAAACAAAGATATCTATGGTAACTACAGGGATAAACTCTTCAAATATAAAATTTACATTATGAACACAAAGTGTGTTGATTCATACATATTGGACAAAGATCTTGCATCTTGGAACTGATTTGTGTGTACTTTATAAAAAAATGGACTCTAAAAAAAATGTTGATATGAGCTACTAGGAATTCCATTTTTGCTTATGGTTTTGGCTTAGGTGGGGATTATATTTTCATCTTAAACATTGTTTGATATTGTATTGATTTTTTGGGGAAGGATTTTTCTCTGCGTTTACTACTTATGCGACTTTCTACTGATATTTAGATATTGATTATGAGCATATAATGTAATGTGATTTAAGATCTGGTTGCATCAAACATAGGTATGAATACTCATGGATTTAAATCACATTGCATGTTCCATTACAGTCTAAATTATTGTTGTCATTAGGATATTCGGGAAAGTAAAATAGGATGGAAATTTTCCCTGTACATGAATTAATTTATTAGCACATAGTTCATTATTATAACATTTACCTTGTCATCCATTGACTTTAACATGTTTTTGAACATTTAATATGTTAATGTGCATTGCAGGTAGTTTAACTGGATGCTATTAGCCATAAATTTGGGGTGGTCACTTTGAATGAAGAGTGTCTCTATGCATTCAACTTCCTATGCAAAAATGGTTTCCTCTTGTGGCCAATGTTGCAATTAGAAGGCCATGTTAAAACCTTAATTTGAATTTGGAACACACTATAGCATTATGGTAGTCCTTGACAGAATAGGTGAACAAGTTTTAACTATGCTTTGTCAATGGACTTGCTATACTATGCTTTGTCGACAAAATTCCTCACAAGCCGCAGATGTTGGTACTGTAATGATAGAAACTTTACAATCATAGGAAAATGATATAAAGAGAACCATGGAATGCAATCAATCCCATGTTGAAGATAATACAATATATCATTGTTTATCAACCATTAAATACTCAAAGTTGTGTATTGATCTTTTTACCATTATAGAGGTCTCTGTAAGTTAGGTTACCAAATTCTTAAAGGGTTCTAGCTCAATGGAAGAGTGCCTTCCTTACAAGCAAGAGGTTGGTGGTTCGATTCCTCCATACCCTAGTGATATTGAAATATCAGTTAAAAATAACTAAATTAGTAAGCAAAAAATAAGAGATAGGTGACCAAAAAAAACACCAAAACTCGTATATAAAATTACTAACAATGACTAAATTAGTGACCATACATGAGAGATGCGAAACTAGGAATTAAAAAGGATGCAACACGTGGCGCTAATGATGAAGCCAAACATGGCATTGATAGGGTAGAAAAATAAGATGTTACTTTGGATGAAAAACATGGAGCTACATAGGAAGAAAAATATGGTGCAATGATAGAAGAAATATTTGGTGTCATTTTGGTATCAAAACACGATGCAAAAAAGGAAGCAAAAATTGGTGCAAATTTGGAAGTGAAAATTGGCACATATTTGGAAGTAAAACATGGTGCAAACTGGGATGCTAAAGTGGTAGAAAAAATGGATGCAATATTGGATGCTAATTTGGACACTAACATGGTGCTATTAAGGATGCAAATATGGCGCTAACGGGGGTGTCATTTAAGAAGAAAAAAAATACACTTGCTAGGAAGCAAAATATGGCGTTATTTAGGAAGAAGACCTTGACGTTGTTTAGGAAGCAAAGTTGGACACTATTCTGGGAGAAAGTTTCGACATTGTTTAGGAAGAAAATTTGGATGCTATTCTGGAAGCAGAAAAAGAGACACTATTTTGGACATCATAAAGGATGCTATTTAGGAAGCAACAAAAGACATTTTTTGAGACGCTTTAAGTTTTGTCCATGACGCGTTCCATTTAGTGTCTAGTTTTACCACTCAATGTAAAAAAAAATTACACTAAAAAGGGATGCTAAATGGGATGCTAATTCCAGGATTTGTTGTAGTGAATTCCACCATTACCAACTTACAAATTTTTAAACTATTTATTAGGAAATAAACCATTTAATTACTAAATGAAATAGGTTATTTTTCAACTATTAACATGACCAAGATTTATGTTTGCAAAATAGGAAGATTGCATAAGGTCTAAAATGATAAATTTAATAGGAAGATAGAAAGGCCCAAAACACTAAATTGAGTTAAACTCCATGACATATAAATTAGTGAGAAACATGAAACAATTATTCTAATTTCTATTTAATTTTCCTTCCTCTTTTCACCACGTTGATTTCCCCATAAAATTCTATGCGATAACAGAGCTGTAGGTGAAGTTGGAGTTGATTATATAGATGTAATTGATCATGAAGCCCCTAATTTGAGAGTGTTGGTCAGGGAAACTAGATGGAGTGGAATCAAACCACAATAATCATCATCAAAAGGAGAATTCATCATTTGTTCCAAAACCAATGCTCCCTATCCACATTTCCCTCCTCTCAATTGCTTCCCCAATTCATACATGAGTTATATATATTTGACTTGTCATAATAATATGACAACAATTGCAAGTTATAGTGCACATACATAATATATTTAACCAACTTATGTTCACCTTGTTTTTTTTTACACTATGGATTAAATTGTGGTTTATAAAACAACTTTATGCTGAAGAAGTGTTCACCAATTGTGAAAGAACATGTTTTAACACTAAGAAGTGTTCACCTAGTTCTCCATGGTCTAAACCATATACATACATTATATTCCTACCATATTTCCCTTACTATTGACCTTCACAGTTGTATTTCCACAAAAAATAGTCCAAAACATCATTATTTACTATGGTTTACCCTCACTCTCTCCCAAAAAGGTCAAAAACCCTAAAAATGGTCAAAAACCCTAAAAAGGGTTAAAAAACACTAAAAAAGAGAAAGGACCAGAAAACCATAAGAAAATACCATGGGTCACCACCTTGGGTGAAAAAACCCTAGGACCATACTATAAATACATTATGAAGGACTCCCCCAATACTTACTCATACCTTTATTCCTTGATGGTTACGCTGATGTAGGAGCATCCTGCTCTCCATCCAAATTCAAGTTCAAAGTGTGATTAAGCCTAGAAGGGGTTGTCAATTCCAAATTGATGGTATTCGAACCATGATATTGTAATTAAACTTATGTAAAATATGTGGTTATAGATGGATAATGAGTCAATTAGGTGAGTGATGAGTCATTGATGAGTCATGTAACAGAACCCTCATCTAATGGCAATGAGTCATATGATAGGTTTGATAGTTTGAGTTAATTAAGTGTATTGTTAAGTGTATTGAGGATCTAAACCAAAATGGTTCATGAATCCAATTATGTATATATGTAAGTCCACGAGGCATAGATAGATAGGTAGACATGGGATAGAGAAGAGTTAGAAGACATAGATAGATAGATAGAGAGGTTAGTAAGACCTGTAGGAGATAAAATAAAGGTCAATTAAAGTTTTATCAGGCTTAAGGAGATAAGAACACAAGTTATAAGATTAGTTTGTATGTATAGTTGCTGCGTGTGAATGCAAAATCCTATTTCAACTAAATAACTGTGTGTAAATTCATCTCTGTTTGAATGTGATTTCATGAAATTAACGTTTGATTTATTCCATGCTAATAGTTGATAAGCCCGTATGTGAAAGTTGGCTTCTGAGAGGGAGTAAATAGATATCTATTGATCAAACCTCTGATCAATCGAAGGGGAGAGTTAGATGAATAATCCATTTCAGATTTCATGAATGACTAATGCGTGTGCATAGTTCTTGCATATTTCGGGTCTGTAAAGATCGATCACTGTAAGGATCGATGAAGAAGCTTGTGCATGGTTTGAATTATCAAAACAAATGATGGAAGGAAGAATCCATAGATGAAAGTCGATTCTGCATAGAAGGGACAAGTCAAACTGCTTAACCAAAACGGCTAGAAAACTTAGATCGATGATGGATACTGGATTCACAAAGATCTAATAGTCAGAGATTATATATGCAAATGAAAATAGATCAACAGTCTATATCTTCCCCACAGAAGATCAATGGTTTTGAAAGAAGTTGCAGGAGAATATTTTCGGGAGTCACACTTTGAAAAAAAAAAGGAGTGTCTACAACCCGCATGTGAAAAGACCGTTGCAGGCACGTAATTGTGGGAGGTTTGTTTTAAATTGGTAAAGTGTATTCCTGCAACCCACATTCCCCAATTGTGGAAATAAATTGAGAAAGACACATTGCGAGAGGAGTCTTTCGGAGGAAGCATTGAGGAAGGACTTAGCAAGACAACTAATTTTAGAGGTTCTGCTAAACTTATAACCTAACTATTCATGGGGAAGATGATTCGAATTGGGTTACTCGTTCAATTTGGTTATTTGAACTAGTGAATCTATTTTAGGTTGTCATCACACACTCCCCTTCCATCATTTCCATTGCCATACCATTTCCCATGGTGTACTTTGACACATTCTCCATAGCCATGTTTGATCCATTCCCCTTCTGACAACTATGTGTGGAGACAATTGGAGAAGCAACCCATGGAGCTGCAGAACCACTTCCGAGGATGGCTATGGTGGCCCAATCTACATGAGAAGAGGAATGTTTACTATTTTTATTGCATTAGTTTATCCTATATACATGTTAAACATGATAAAAATATTTTATTTCCATTGTTAGTTTTGTTTTGTTTTTATGTTTTCCGTTGAACTCTCTGTTACGATCAAAACAATCTAAGGTTGGTGCTTTTGCATGTAGCCAGGGAGAAATCCCCACTACAGTTTTGGTGAATCCACTTTGGTTGATCCATACGGATCTTTGTTTTGCAGGTTTTTATTGGTTTGTTCCTATTTTCTTCCCACAACCATCATAGATCGGGCCCTCTCGTGGCCGATCCAAACCATTACTACATCAATGCATGCCCCCCGGGCCTTAGTCGTCCTTGTTCTAAAAAAAAATCCATGTTTGGGTTGAGTCTCTCATATTCTACCCTATAAGTGTGACCTAGGTCGTGCCTTTATCCTCGCTAAGTGCGACCTAGCATAAAAATGAAGATCACTATTGTCTCGGCTCATAACATATTCCATTCACTACTGTGACCCGGTTTCGAGCGACCCAGTTGTGCTTAACACCCTGTTTTGTGCAACTTGACTATTTTATTCCTAGATCACAACTATCCCTTAGTTCTATGTGATCCAGATCATGCATGTTCCTCCAATAGGTGCAACTTACAGTTTTCAGTCTATTGTTTGTGCACCCGATTCTTGTATCAAACCCCCTGTCTATCCCAAACCCTATCTTGACCTACTTTTCTTTCCATATACGATATTTTTACATCCCCTCGGTATGTTTGAGATCTATTGTGCTTGGTTTATGAGTTTCCATAGTTGAGATCCGTAGTTGAAACCTCATGCTTGTTTCCTGCTGCATTTTATTAAAAGTTCCTTTACTACTCATTTGTTTCAACCATCATTTCATTATTGGATGACAATTTTTTATTCTACAATGTTACTGTTCTTTTCCTGTTATTTATTGCATTGTATTTACATCCCAATAGTGAGATTCCAAACATCTTCGTCACGGATTATTGGGTTTGACACATATAATTTGTACACAATTCACACCATAAAAGTGAAACGCTCATTTCATGACCCTGAGCAATCCTTAACATTAACTTAAATACAACCAACATTGTAACCTCTCTTGGGGATAAAAAAATATTGTAGTTAAGTTAGGACTTTGGGTACAGACATCCAAAGAACACCCCTTTGTCATTCACATTCTAAAACATAGTTGTTTTCCAGTAAGGAAGCAAAACCCTATTGTATTTGTTGACATGGTCACAACCATTTTTTCTAGAGGCCCCCTACTTTGCAGGTATAAGATAAAAACAAAGGGGTTCAATAACTTAGGGAGGATTACCGCACTCCATCTTGCACTAAAGGATAACCTCTTGCAGTCCTCCTCGTATTGCTAAGCTAGGGGTCGAGAGAGAAAGGGCTTGAGCACTGGTAAACCGAATGGATGTGTAATGAATGAGGTATGCTATTGACCATTCTTCTAGGGATCTTTTACCTAGAGGTCCTTCTGGGTAGTGGATTATATTAGCCTATATGGTTCTTCCATTTTGTATTGTCTAAATGGGATTTCATCACCCTACTCAGGATACGATTTGTGAGGGGATTCTAGCTTGTATTTTGTTATAGCTGATTTCACCACTCCAGGTGAATCACACTTTGTATGGCCTTCCCCTATCCCACTCCAGACTCCTTAGACCCCATGGACCATTTTTTGTCCTTTGATGTTTCCTTGATCATCCCTAAAAACATGTGAAAAATTATACACGTGACTTTTAAACCTATAATCGCGTATATACGTGGGTTTGACCACTAAAACCATGTACATCGGGATGTGTACAAAATCCAAATCCTTTTCGAGTTTTCCTTGACATGGATCCGACTCACTTGACTCCTGGCCTTCCCTATGCCTTGAGATCGCTCAGATTCGACCTTTGATTACCCCTTTGAAAAGATATTTAAGGAACTCTATGGTACATTGAAGGCATATGAGAGAATTGAGAGCGAAAAAACTATAGTCCATTGTTGCCAGAACTTATGCTTGAGTCTGCATCCCTTTGTCCCTTGGAGATTTTTTGTGTTATTCCCAAGCTTGCCTTTTGCTTGTGAGTTTACTATCAAGAGATGGAGGATTGAGGTGGTGGAGGCCCAAGTGGGGGATTCAGTTTCTTCGGTTCGCAGATGTGCCATCAGAGGCTGTATCTATTGTAATCTTTGATTTATATTAATAGAAATATCTTTTCCTATCCAATAATGTGTGTTTGAATGAATATTTTATCCATGGGATTATTTCAAATGCTTATACATTGTTGATTATATATTATAGAATAGATCTAACACCATGATATATAGTATGCTTGTATTGTTTACTTGTTGTTGAGGAAGTATTTTATCAATTCAAGATGAAGTTAGAAAGCTCAACGATGATCTACTTCAATCGTCCGGAATAAGGAATGAGGTCTGATCCTTTAGTGTTAGACATTTAATTTCTATTGCATATTGGAAAAGATTGATTTCTGGAGTCAAGCTGTTTGTTGTGGTACCTTAAGCCATAGGAATTGCTCTCCAGAACAGAATTGGTGACTCCGTTAGGGAGTTCCTAGTAGTTGTCCTTTGGGGGTTGTTCTATCGGCATTCAATGAATTTGAATTGCTCTTTCTCTCTTGTTTCTGTGTTGGGTCTGGGGGCATGTATGCTTGGTAGTGTCTGATTGGTGTGAAGTTCATCTAAGCTTGTCTGTTTGCCTTGATTTTATGCACCTTTCTTCCTGTACGTGAGTTTTTAACTCACAGTCGTGTATACACGCCGGTTTCTCTGCGATTTCCGCATATACACGCAGGTTTACTGCGAACAGTCATGTATGCCCTTAGTTTTTCCTTTTAGTGGAAGTTAAATGGTTGTTGGGTGAAGTTTGATGATTGTTGAGTCTCCTTTGGCACTGCCTGAGTCTGTTTATACCCCATTTTCTGACCAGAGACGTTTTTTTTAGGCTATTTTTTTAAGAAGGTTCTTGTCATGGAATTTTTGATTTTTTGTTTGGGATTAGTGCATTAGAGTTCTTTTACCTTAGTGCTTTGCTTGAGTGTTGTTTGAGTGTGCTTACAGAGTCTAGGGGTAGTAGAATCATTCTTTTGCTTTTTGTATCTCATTTTATTTCAAAAAATCCAAAAACATTTGCTTATCATCATGCATTGCATTTTGCATTTTGCATTGTACTTGCACTAGATTTGCTTTGGAGTACTAGTTAGGACTTCATATAGGAAAGCTTGCATTCATCATTTGAAGAAAAATTGTGCGTTTCATGTAGTAGCATACCCTATTTTCATGGACACAATGCATTTGCATTGATTATTAGGTGTGCATTTTACTTCATGTTGTGTCATAACACCATTAGTTGCATGGTCATATCCCTATTTTGAGTAATAAATCAAATTAAAATCAACGCTAAATTAAAATGAACTACACTCTTTTCTTTTCTAGGGTGCACCAACAAGCTTAGGTTTTAGGGTCTTGGAATAGTTCATTGTGAGTAAATTCTCCAAAACCACTAAACAACAACATCTATGTGTTTGTCCAGGTGAGTGTGTGAAATCCTTGGTATAACCAGTGTTTCTTAGGATCCTCCTCTCGAAAGGGATTTAAGCACGAGGCAGTGTGAGCAGTTATTTATTGGGATGACCCCTAGTCATAACTGAGTAGCATCAGAGATATTTCCAGGATTGTATTCATATCTGGGGGCTCTTTCGAGAGTTTTGGGATTTTCTACCCTGCACATACGGTCAATCTCTCCTGCGACTGTCTGCCTGAGCATTGATTATATTGAGGTGACCTTAGGGGCGTTACCTAGGATATCGAGGGGGTACTTTGTAGGGGTTACTCTGCGGGTGTCCCGTCTAGGTTGGGGTCGAACAACACAGTTGCTTTATGCGTTGAAGCTGAGGGCCACAATAATTGGTTACGTACCTTTGCTTGTTGTGTACGGGAGTCTCAAGCCTCTCCTAGGAGAGACATACCTACTTCATTCGGGAGCTCACTTATCCAGCCCTTGTTTACTTGCATTTGGATTTAGATTTTATTAGTGATTTCTCTGTGCACGATAGATTGCCTAGGGTTTGCATAAATAGAGAGTATTTTTTATTTTTTGAGTCTTTGTGGATTCGGGTGCGGCTCCACACCATTCTCATCATTTAGCAGGAATTCCGCCTTCTAATTATCCTCCTCCTTTGGGAGAGAGACCTAGACAGTATAGGTATACTATTTAACACATTGATTCACACACCATGGGAGACCATATGTAAAGTATTCCAGAACCACCTTCTCCCATTCGAGTGGATGATGGGGAGTTTACTCCTACCTACGATCCTTCACCCGACTTGGATGAGTTAGGTCTCGTGATTTATGAGATAGGAACCTTTCATGATAGACCTACTTACTCTAGGGTTCATTCCCCATTGATGCATTACTGGTATGGAATGCTGGAGGATGCGAGACTCATTTTGAACCTGCAAGCACTAGCTATGGTAGTTATGGTATGTCTAGTTTTCCTACACATCATGATTTGGCATTTCATGTCGAAACTGACTTCAAGCCTAACACTATGCCTTGGGGAAATCTCATTCCTTACCATGCGGAGAGGTTTGGGAGCACTAGTCACATTGCACCTTCCATCCCGGTGGTGGAAGTTACATCACATATTCCTCCTAGGTATAGGGTTAGTGATCCTATTAGGATACTAGAAATGAGATGAGTGATGATAGGGAATAGTACATACTTTATTACTCAGGTCCCTCTGTCCTTTATCCCTACTTCTTCAAATGTTCACCCTCCACCTTATTCATGTGGTCCTTTGGGCTGAAACGTTGCTGCGAGTCATGTCCATACTGCAATTACTAGACTGGTTGTGTCTCAGCTTCATGTTACACCCGTTGTTTCGGGAGGTCATGCTCATACTTCTAGAGGTCACATTCCTACTTCCGGAATGTATATTCCTACTTCAGAAATGTATGTTCCTACTTACAGAGTATCCCATGGAACATTGCATGCGATGACTTATGGACCCTATTACGAGATGTAGTATGGACAGAATTCTTCACCTTATGGGGGTGGGTATCAACAACCTACTTACTCTCCTAATTACGGCTTTGTATCTCCTACTAGTCAAGGTCCACCACACTATGGTGCTTCCACGCCACCCTATATGGGTCATACGGGAGGAGAGCACTATGGCCAAGGCCATGGTGGTAATCAGACCTATATGAATTAGGGAGCGGTCCATCGACCTCATCATCCTAGGCTCCCTTTCCTCATGATGCTCAATCTTCCTGACTTGTCGAGATTGACGAATGATCCTGTAGCTCATGACCTGGCCTGGCCAGCTATCCCTACTAAGCTTCCCTCGGACATACCTAAGTTTGAGGGAAAAACGGGAGAGGATCCGAGTGAACACGTTACTACTTTTCACCTATGGTGTTCTTCAAATTCCTTACATCAGGACTCCATACGTTTGAGGCTGTTTCAATGCACCCTTACAGGGCCTGTCATGAAATGGTATATAGAGCTACCTAGGGGAGCATTCTCTTTGTTCGATGACCTTGCGATGACTTTTCTTAACCACTTCCAGCTACCAGTGTGTTATGATATTGGTACTGAAATCTTGTTGACATTTTGGCAAGATAAAGCCACACATATATCAGATCATATTCAAGAGTGGCATAGATGGAAGAGATTAATTAAATCTTTTATACCACCGAAGTTCCTCCTTGAATGGTTCCTTAAGTCATCATTGCCATATATAGCGAAGGATGTTTCTACATCCGGAGTGCAGAATGAAGAACAAGCAATTTTTAGGGCATAGGAACTGGACTTGATTTATGCTCAGTTCAGTTTGTTATATGAGATTATTCCCAATGCTCCACATTCTAGTTTCAATCCCAAAGTCAAACCTAGACCACATGCCGATGGCATTGTGGGTTGTGCAAGTGCAAAACCTATGGATTTGGTTGCAAAACAAGTTATTTAATTGTCAATCAACCAATTTGCTTTGGGACAAGCTACAGCTTCGTATCAACCTTCCCAAAAGGTGAGTGTACTTTCAGTGCAATCGTCTGACCAGAAGGGTAACCAGCAGCCTAGACGGAATAGAAAAAGGGTAAAAATAATCGTAATGGTGGGAATAAGAATGAGAATGCTAATAGTAATGAAAAGAATGGCCAAAATGCTAGGGAGGAAAAGCAAGCTAAATGTAAGGTTAAGCTCCCTTACAAGTTATGTAAGGATGATCACCTCACTTACTTGTGCCCTTGTATTGAGGAAGCCTCGAGGTTCTTGGCACAGGGCCCAGCTGTGCTAACTAACTCTTTACTGCACAATCAAAATATGAACTCGAGGTCCCATGACCAGTTCAGTGGTGATCAAGATCCACCGGAGGGTAGTGGTCGTGGTTGCATTAACATGGTACGTGCTGCGAAAGTTGTGACCCATGTGAAAGACTATGGTTTGTCACAACCCAGCCCAAGCAAAGAGCCTGATCCACCAGGGTCCCGTTTGCGTATTGAGAAACCTATGGATAAACCTGAGACTACACCTCGCATTCCTAAGAGAGTCCTTAAGCTTTTGGGGCACAATCCAAATGCCCAAGCTGCCTAGAACTATTCAGTTTTCAAGGATTTGGGCCACACTCCTTGTGCGATGTCGGCATTGGAAGTGCTTTAGGGTTGTCCTTCGCAAAGGAAGGAGTTTCTTTCTTCCCTTGGTGTGAATGATGATGATTCTTCCTCTGTGATTAAATTTGAAACCTCAGGACTTCATCTTTGCTTGCTCTACTATGTGTCTATTTTGATTCACATAGAATGTTTTAATATGACCGTCAAGCACATTATGATTGACGAAGGCGCTGCTGCTTCTGTGATGTCTTTATCATGTTGGAAGGGTCTAGGTTCCCCTGAGCTATCTAAATCAATGACCATGTTAATTGCGTTCGATGGGAGATCATTTAGGCTATACGGCATCCTTCCTTCCCTTAAAGTCCGTTTGGGAGGGAAGACCATTGCGATAGAGGTCAAGGTGGTTGATGCACCCCTTGACTACAATCTCTTGCTGGGTAGGAATTGGATGTACAGTATGCAGGCCATTGCTTCTTCCCTGTTCTGCGTTGTATGCTTTCCACATAACGGGAAGATCGTAACAATTAATCAAACGACATTCAAGAATCCGTCTGTTACCGCATCTTCGGGAGCTTCGATCCCGATCGTTGAACACTCTCAGCTGGTAACTGGGAGTGTGGATGTAGGCATGTATCCATCCCTCATGTTAAGCTTTAGTTGTCCTGCACTGATCCTTATTATAGGCTCTAGTTCCAATGAGGCTTTGACATCTACGAGATCGGTGTCTTTTTGGACAAGTCATATGGAAGATCCTTGGATTCTTCCTACACCGAGTACTCTAAGTGAGCCCATCATGATGGATGTTCCGTTGCCTACAACTATGATAGCTTATCAAGATAATCTCAAGTGTGTTGCAAAGCCTAGTCCTTCCTCTTCGCTGATAGAGGAGGAGGACCCGTATGTGCTACCAGCATGGGAAGTACGGTATTCTCATGCACACGACTACCTTGATACGATTTTCCCTTCAGATGAAGCAATTATTGAGGCTATGTTGGGAGTTGAGCCACCATGGGAGGAACTCCATCATAGATCGTACTTTCTTCCTGATCTTGACCACTTGGAGCATGAGGATTTTAGGGTGGTTCTTAGTCAAAGAGTTGGTAGTCCTATGGTTCCATTAAGCTCTCCTAGTCAGATGGCTGATGGAAACATGGCTAACATATCTTCAACGATTCCTATCAACATCTCTCATGATACTTGCATGACAGAGAATGTCTATATTGGGGTGGAATGTTCCCATGCTGAGATTCTAGAATACACCGAGCTATTTAAGGAATTCCTTGATATTTTTGCTTGGTCTTACGATGAGATGGCAGGTATTGAACCTCGTATTGTCGAGCATGAGATTAAGACCTATCCCAATGCTAAGCATGTTTGACAACGTTTGCGTGCAGTAAATTCTAGGAAAGCACCTGTGATTAAGGCAGAGATAGAGAAGCTGTTGAAAGCCAGTTTCATCTATCCTGTTCCCTTGATAGAGTGGGTTTCAAACCCTGTTTCGGTGGATAAGAAGCAGGGAGAAATCCACATATGTACTAATTTCCATGATTTGAATCGTGCCTATCCTAAGGACAATTTCCCCACACAATTTATTGATCAGATTTTGGATGAGTGTGCGGGTAGCAAGGTTTTTTCCTTCATAGATGACTTTTTTGAATATAATCAAATATAGATTAAACCTGAGGACCAACATAAGAATGCATTTATTTGTCATTGGGGAACTTTTGCATATCGAAAAATGCCTTTAGGCCTTAAAAACATCGGAGCTACATTTCAGCGGGCAATGACCTTGATCTTCCACGATCTCAAGTCAATTATTGAAGTATTTTTGGATGACCTTGCTGCTCATTCTCGTATGAGAATGCATCATCCCTATCACTTGAGATTGGTATTCGAAAGATGATGGCACTATTCAGTCAGATTAAATCCTCATAAGTGCATGTTTTGTGTGAAGTCAGGTTGTTTGTTAGGATTCATCATTTCTAAAGAGGGTATAAGAGTCAACCCTTTGAAGGTTGAGGCAATACTTCAGTTGTCTCCCTCGAAGAATATTCATCATCTTCAATGTTTGCAATGCATGGAAAACTTCTTACGAAGATTTGTTGTCAAATTTTCCAATTTGACTAGAGGATTCATGCGTCTATTGAAGAAGGACACCCCCTTTTATTGGGATGAGCAAGCTGAGGAGTCCTTTGATGCACTCAAGCAAGCCCTAACATCAGCCCCAGTGATTAGTCCCCCAGACTATAGCCCTGATTTCCTACTTTATGTGGCCACGTCCATGGAGACGATTGGTATGGTTTTGGTTCAGGAGGATGAGGAGCTCCAAGAGCATGTCATATATTATCTGAGTCAGAACCTTATTGACGCAAAGATTCATTATTCTCATGTCAAGAAGCTTGCTTTAGATATCGTACATGTGGTTCAGCGGTTGAGACATTATATTCTCCTTCGCAATACCTTGGTTGTAGCCCATGTCAATCCATTTCAATTCATCCTCACTTGAAGGATGATTGGTGGAAAATATAATAAATGGATTGTCATTCTGCAAAAATTCCATCTCGAATTTGTTTCGGCAAAATCGAAGAAGTCTTTAATTTTTGCAGAGCTTATATCAGATTTCCTGAGTGAGGCCAAGGAGTTGGTTTGTGAAGATATGTTTGTTGATGAACACATATTCTTAATCTCAACTTTAGACCCATGGTATGGGGATATCATAATATATTTACAAACATTGAATATCCCTACTCACCTCTCGCGAGATGAACGACGACGATTACGTCACGTCTCTAAGAACTACCTCATAGTGGATAATGCTTTGTACCGCCGTGGGGTATATTCTATTTTATGATGTTGTTTAACACATGAAGAGGCTGAGGTAGTACTGAGTGATTGCCACAGAGGGGCGTGTGGTGGTAATTTATCTGGGCTTTCTACAGCTCAAAAGATCTTAAGAGCAGGTAATTTCTAGTCGTCAATCTTTAAGGATTGTGTTGATGTGGTCAAGAGGTGCCACCCTTGCTAGGTGTTCGCACGTAATATGCACTCGAAACCTGCCCCATTACATCCCATTATCACCACCGGTCCCTTCACTAAGTGGGGGCTCGATTTTATGAATTGCAACCCAGCTTTGGCTAGGGGTTACCATCATATTATAGTGGCTATTGATTACTTCAAAAAATGGGCTGAGGCTATGCTAACAGTAAAATCCAATGGTGAGAAAACCGCTCACTTCATATTCAACTAAATTTCTACTCGGTTCGGGATTCTGAAATAGCTTGTCACTGACCATGGCTCGCACTTTCAGAACCGTATGATGGAAGATTTGGCATTGAATTTAGGGTACAAGCAAGAGCATTCCTCCTCTTACTACCCTCAAGTGAATGGATAGGTAGAAGCAGTGAATAAATCACTCAAATCCATTCTCTAACGAACCATCGCACAAAGCAAGAATAATTGGCACATCATGTTATCTCCTGCTTTGTGGGCATATCAAACCACTGTTAATACTGTGACTGGTTTTTCTCCATATCAACTTGTACATGGAGTGGAGTCGATATTGCTGGTTGAATGTGAGATTCCTTCTTTGAAGCTAGCTGTAGAACTCTTACCAAACACTTCACCATTGGAGGAGCATTTGGTCCACCTTGAGCAACTTGATGAGTAGCATCGGGATCCCTTGGTGGCTCTAGAAGTCAATAAAAGTTGTGTAAAGGTCCAATACAATAAGTCTGTCTGTCCAAGGAGGTTTAGTGAGGGAGACTTGGTCCTTTTTTTGGATCAATCAAAAGAACCCTTGGGGACAGAAAAATTTAATCCTATGTGGCGGGGTCCTTACGTGGTCAAGCATGTGGTAGAGAAGGGTGCTTATGAGTTAGTGGATTACGAAGGAACGGCCTTGGTAGAGCCTAGAAATGGGATCTATCTCAAGAAATACTATGCATGATCTTCAGCCAAGGCTGCTTATTGTCTATTAGTGTACAATTTTGCATAGTTAGGTCTTTTTCTTATCATGATTGGGTTTGTGATTAGTTTCCATTTCTTTTGGCAGATTTCAATGGAATCTTCCACCTACATAGGATTTGCTAATGGTGTGAGCCGTCACACTCAACACTCATCCTCTACTGCTTGGGTGATTTATACTCCTATGGGTCAGGTACTATCTTGAGGAGGTGTATGATTGCGGCCATCTTCCAACAATGTTGCTGAATATAGTGCCGTTATTGAGCTTCTACGGGATGCCATTTCACATGGCATTCTCTCTCTTGAGGTATGTCTTGATTCAGAGTTAGTAGTGTCACAGCTTAATGGTTTGTACCATGTTAGAGATCCGGCGTTATTGAAAAGATTCTTACGTGTGATTATTAGAACGACAATTTGATAGTATAACATATATACACATTCCAAGAATTAATAATCAAGTTGCTGACTCATATGCTAACTACGTGTTAGATTGGCATTTGTTTCATTCACAGTAAATCCATCACAAACAAAATTTTTACACATGTAAATAAATAAACCAATCACCATAAAAAAAATTATATAAAAGCCAAAATGTGATAATACATAGTGTCATGATACAAAATTGGGGCTCTCGAGTCACTAGCATATAATACACGGTAGTACAAAATGTATACACTCCTAGGAATCTAATCCTATGGAGGAGGAGGAGGGTTGTGATCATGGAAGGTCACTACAGCTCTAGCTAGCCGTCAGAACAATCACACCCATGCTCGTGGTACACCCACCACCTAGCGCTACATAGCCTCAGGCAAGTCCTCGACTTGCGCCATGGGAACCTCTTGGCGGTTAGCCACAACCCCTTCATTTCTCATTAGGATGAAGGGAAATCAGCTCTCTTTTGTAATTTACCTATTTAAATTATAAAAGAGTGCCTTCATAATCTTTGATTCTNAATTTTATGTATATACATACCTAATGGTAATGAAGGTCATTAGTTATTTGTCATACAAAACATTAGGTTGTATGGTTTCGATACTATATCGCCTTGTCCATAAACGTTAGCACCTTTCACGAAAACTTGGAAGAGACCATTAATTGATAGAGTTTACAAGGATACAACACCCATATGTTGAATTAATAACGCCTGTCACTTGGATCGCTGCGTTGGCATGGAGATTTGGCTAACACCTCATGATTAACTGACAGCTGTGAATATATTGATGAATTGAATCAGCAGAATTTAATGTTGATAACCCTTTCATTTCGTAACAATGTACGAGTTCATCATGACCACTGTGTGTAATCAATGTCTTGACTTACAATCCATCAATCAAACGATCCCTGATATGTTGAATTGATTAAGTTTTACTGCTAGTCATGGCTAGTAATGCATGTATCATAACAGAATGTTGGCTATAACACTCATCGTCGCTAGGTTCGGCTAAAAATGGCCAAATCTAGAGACCTCATATCTGTCAGATTTGAAGCATTTGAAGTTTTTGCATCATGTCATGCACTTGGATACCTATCCTCTCCCTCTTCACATCTCCATTCATTCCATTTCAAAACCAAGATAGTGTCAAGGAAGTTATGGCTCCATTGAAACGTTTTGAAATCTCAGGTTCAGAGCTTATAGAAGCAGATGAGAAGGTTTCCCTGCTATTTGAAAAGGTTGGGTGGGGGCAGTTCTTTAAGTGTTTTGATGGCCATAACGTAGAGGTGACCAAACTATTTGCTTTGAATTTAAAGGAAGACGTTCCACAGATTGGGGGTTTTAAGTTCATCATTAATGAAGCCAAAATCGCAGAGGCTACAAAGCTCCCACAAATTGGAGAACACTGGTTCAAAGGTGGTAAGGTTAATAAAAAGAAGTGTCTATCCTTGTTGCTTCCACTACCAGATAATGCAAAACTGAAGATAAGGGTTTATGTCAAGTTCCCGAAGCTTGAATGGCGAGCCTTCTACAAGGTTTTGGTCAGGTATGTGTCCTGTGATGGACGATTTTCTCACCTACACTATTACCACTTAAGACTCATGTTAGCATTAAAGGGCTGTAGGTTTAATCTACCATCTTATCTGTGGCAAAGTTTGAAAAAAATGTCGCATGCGGTTCAAAGTTTTGATAACCCTAATAGAAGTTTATTTCACCATGATTTAGTCAAAATCATAATACAGCATCAACTGTCTTTGAATGGTAAATCGTGGGATGAATTTTTAACTCAATGTCACTTGGGGCCGACTCAATATTGGTCGAACCCCTCCCCAAAGACTCGTAAGAAACGAAAGGCTACTGTAAAGCCCGAGGTCAGTAATGTTCCTGAGACTGAATTAGAGGGTAAAGGGCTTGAGGAAGCCAATCTACCCATAAATGCTGGTATCAGTAATGATGATTTTGGTAATATAGTTCCCTGTTGCTTTGAAGCAGCTTTAAAACGACCCTCAGTTGATAAATGTCATAGTACTCCTGCAAAAAGAGAGGACAGGTTAACCGAAAGCAAAGATATTAACGCCGTTGATTGTAAAAATATCACTAAGCCAAATAATCCTTGTAAACATAGGAAGGAGTCTATGCATAAATTAGACCAACTAGCACAAGTATGTTGTGATGGTGGAGGCTTTGAATCAAAAAATTTGGTATTTGCTCATTCGAGAAGGTTAACTAGAAGCATGAAAAATGTACCTACAATTCCTGCTTCTATAGTTAATCAACAGGGTGCTTAGCCTTCGATTGTCCATATTGAGGATGACGTTCCATCGTCGATCCCTAACACTACTCATATAAATGATCCTACTCTTATAAAGGATACTAGTGCAAAATTGGGTAAAGCCGAGATTGCTTCACCGTATATGGACACCTGTAGTTCAGATCCTGAACCATCGTTTATCAGTCTTCAATCATTTGGTCAAAACATTGAAAACCCTGTTCCTCCTCAGGCAGCCAATTCAGGTCACGAAAATGAAGAAGAAACTCTTCAACAAGTTCTGGACAGGGCATACCAGACCAAAATTATAGAATTAAAAGATGAACTTAAACAATGTCAATCTAATGCAGCATTGGTAGAGGAAGAAAATAGGACATTCAGGGAGTAATTGTTGAACTGGATTAACAGGTGTAAAGAAGTGAATGTAAAAAAGAACCAATACAAAAGGGCGAAAAAGTCAATGATAGGTACCAATCAACATCTGCTTGAACAAGTAGAAAAACAAAAGTTCGTGATTGTCAAGCTTAAAGACAAATTAGCCGAAGCCAGAAGAGTAGTCGATCTTCAAAATAGAACTTGATGGTTATTCTCATTTTTCAAAGTACATGGGTTGCTTCTCTATCAAACAGGTAATAAAAGTTTTGTTATGCATGCCAGTAAAATCGCAGATTTTACAGGCACACATTTAGATTATGGTTTATTTCGTTATATCTATTTTAATTGATTTTTAATCATATGCTTTGTTTGTTTAAACATAGGAGGATATGTCATCGTTCTTCTCCACAGTTTCATGACGTTTTTAATATCTTGGTTGGAAGACATGGCTGTTCATTGAAGACTGGAATTTCAACAGCGGCCATGAATTTGTCAGTTCCTGTGAACCAGCAAATATTCAGGCTAGTCGTTTTTATTATTATCCTCTAGTGACAGGTGTCTGATAAAAGGAGATTCGATTCTCTTTGAATAGTTATAGGAATCCTATAATGTTTCATGTAGCATTGATGGGAAAACTGAAACGAAAAAACTGATAGTATTATATAAGTCAGGAATTTTGATGAACAGGGGATGGAGTGACTGAAGAGAGACATACCTGAGATATATTTTGATGCTGGTTTTATTTCCTTATTGAAGTTTGATCTTTGGATATGGGATGTAACTGGAAATCTCCAAGTTGATATCATGATTGGTATTGTTTTGGATACACTCTATATTTCAGTATATGATATTCTATTTTAATAATTATTACAGTATGCTTTGTTATGCTTGTGTTTATTTATAATTTTCACTTTCTCAGCCCAATATTGTGTTTGAATTAATATGTCATTGTGACTGAATTTATTAGTATTTTTACTATAAATTCAAGATATAAGGATATTCATTTATGTCTGTTAGATATCATTTGTATTTTTGCAGTGGTTTCATACTGGACATTATCTCTTATTCAAATATCTATGTTGGTTATTAGCTATTAATTAATTAGACACATCAGAAAATTAAAGTAATTGTTTATTTTCAGTTTCTCTGATAAGTTATGTTATAGCAGAATAGTTTGATGAGTATGGCTTAAATATTTTTATTTAGATCATACAATTTATCTTTCTGTTCATCTTATATTAATTAATAATTATTATAGTATTCAAAATCGCTCTCAGCTGAGATAGGATAGATATGATAGTTAAGATAGTTTAGGTGTTTATTATCTTAGTATAGTTACATTTAACAGTTGTTAAATCAATTTGTGTAATTTTTAGCATAATTTTAACAGACTTTATATTTAGAAAAACTCTTCAAAAAATCAAATTCTTTCCTTAAGAAAGAAATTATAGGACAATTTAGGTAGTTGAAACTAACTATAGGATTCATTTAAGTAGAAATAACATTAGGATAGATTTTGCTGAATTTTAGTTTCTCTTTAAGAGAAAAATTTAGTTGGTAGCAGGACCATAACCTGCGAGGTTTTACTATTCCAAACACACTGGATGCTGCTTTAAGTTGATTGTGTGGGCATAACCTCCTTGTTGGCCAAGGTAAAAAAATCGGGCAACAGAACCCATGTGTTAGCCTGACAAAATTGGTATGAATGCTTTGGAGCGTCTGCTCCGCATCCACACCCATGATATCATCTCCTCTTCCCCTTCGTCTATGACAAGGGAAGCCTTCTGGCCACCGTGGTCCCACATCTGTACACAAATGGTAGATGTCACTATGTATTGTCATGCAAAAATATATCTTTTTGATTCCATATAATCAAGAAAACACAAAAAAATTAAATAACTCAAAAAAATTTAAAAAGAGAGGGTCGAGATTCGTTACCTATATCGCCGTATGACGATCCTGGTGGTAACGGCATGTCTAGGTCCCCCCGAAAATATATCCCCGCATAGGGGTAGTCATCGATGGAAACTATTTGTCATTTCCACCATGGAAAGAACTCAGCTGGATAGGGTTTGGCCACCCTACCACCCCCAAGTATGCGCATCAGATCTTTCCAATGCTATTGGGCCAGATCTCGAACCCTGTGAAGAGGAACGTCCACTCTGGGGCTCAATGCTGGAACACGCTCAAAGAAAAACGTGCTGAGTATACTGCTGAACCCGAAGTTCTGCACTCTGCTTGCCTTACACTCACTGAGATGATGTTTCATGTTGCTCAGTAGTGTAGTGCTCCAGTTATAAATCATGGGTCTCATGCACTCCACTGCATAGAACATCAGAGGCCGCGAGGCTTGGTGGAGTGATGCTAATCTTGCTATCCTGCCCAATGTCAATAATATGGCCTTTAGGACCAACACCTGTATAGCATTGGTAGGGACGTGATTCCCCACCTTCTCTGTGTTTGGATAGCAGTACACCACAATGTACTCGTCGATAGTCAGGCCACCTCCTGACCCACCATGAGACCGAAGGTTCACTACTTCCCCTCATCTAGAAAGTCCAGTAATGAAGTATATGTCCTCCACCTCTATAGTGAGAGACATCCCATCTATCTAGAAGGACTTCGAGTCTGGATCCCAGTAATCCACCAACATTTGTAATAGTCTTGGTTTAGCCCTCAAACCACCAAGACACCAAAACTTGTAGAGTCCACATGCACATAGAGCTTGTTGAGCCATTAGATCTGCCCTTACTGCTTCCTCTACCTCACCATGTTCATGCTCTCTCCACTCTAGGACCATCCTGCATAGGAAATTGCAAATTTTCCCATTAGATTATTGAAAATACCTTATGCATGGACTCAGATGCGGGTTTGGGGGAATTTTCTGCGTATATCCAGCCCTATATGCGGAAAAACCATCGATTTCTGCATGGGCCACATCGCCCATTTTAGTTTGGCCTAGAAAGCTTAATTTACCATGGAATTTGAAAAACAATTCCATCAAAATGAAAGAGAAGAGCATGGGTAAATACCTGGAAGAAACGGTAGTGGATTCCGCCGGTTGGATCTCCTAGAATTCGTTGTGGAAAATATGAGCTCAAATGGGTAAAAGTTTCAAATGTTTTATAATATTTTGAATTGTTTACTCTTTATAGAAAATTTTCAAATATTTGAAAATTTTTACCCCCTTCCCTATAGTTTTGACATTTTCTACCCATTTTAGACCGTTTTTGACATAATTCATGATGTAGAGGACCCTTTTTAGTGCCGTTTCAGCCATTGGATTGACCCATTCATGCCTGTCTCGGGTATCATGTCTAAACTAGCATATAGGTTAGGTTTCATAACCATTTTCATTTTGCATGACCTTATGATCGTTTCATCATAACCTTAGGTACGAACCCACTCTATTATGTCATGAAACCTTCTTCCTGCTTTAGAAATGGCATGATATGAGTGGTAGAGCTTCATCTTACATGGGTACCCTAGTTAGCACCTTATTTGCATTTAGTGCCCATGTTGACGTTTTCTAGTTTAGGGTGTGGGAGTTTGTTGTATAGTACTGCCATGACATTTCTCTAGAGCCTCATACTCCTCTTGATCTTTTGCTGGGCTATTTCCCTCAGGACTCCCGCATGTCAAGTTGTGAATGCATTATCATGAGCTTTTCCTGCCTTATTGAGCTTTATGCTAGCTCCCATGACATTGCGTTTCAGCTATATAGCCTAATCTTGTCTCATGTCTAACCATGTAGAGCCATTTTTTATATCCTTCGCAGCTTGTTTTCCCTTTTTTACCGGGAGGGGATTTTCCCCCGAGTGTCGATATCCTACACATGTATCCTTGCATTGAGCATAGGTATGTTCCATTGCTTGGAACTAGTTTGTTTTCCCTTATGACACTCGTCTCCTCATAGTTTGTAACTATAAAGCAATTTTATTCTTTTTCAAGCTTTTTAAATAACTGAAAAAGTCCAAAAAAATAAAAAAACCATAAAGCCGGACAAGGAAAGATGTTATCTTTGGCAGCTGTTGAGTTGTGTCACATTTGAATAGAGCACTATATATTACATCCATTGGTTGGGTTATAGTTTGACTTTAGGAGTTGTACTTGTTTATTTGAGTTTATCTCCACCGACTGGTTAAGCTTCCAGTCCCTATGGAGCCTCTGTCAATACCTCCTATGTCACAGAGATGTCCCAGTTTGTATATCGAGTTTATGCTACCTATATTCAGTCACCATATGCCATTATGCTCTTGCTCGAAGGAAGCTGAAGCCTGAGTTGGACATTCCTCAGTTATCTTGACTTTGCATGTCGGCCATTCCTGTTATAGTTACTGGTTCGTGTACCTTATGATCGAGACCTTCCACATTATACAACTTTGTTGAGTACCACATGTTGGATGATGGGGGATGCCTTAATGCTCTCGTTCTAGTGGATTTCATCCCATCGAATTTAGATCATTTATTCTGGGATTGGAATCTAAAGTCATTTTGAGTGCCTTGAGACATGCAGTCATCAATGGCAGGTTCTATCACCATCGATAGTCTTTGGGAATACATCAATGTCCCCTAATCGATGGATCCTCTCAAGTGTTTGACCTCAACACATTTATTCACACTTGTTAGTTTGCACTCTAGTACTTTGAATCCCATTTTCATTATCGATGGGTGATATCGTGTCTATTAACAGTATACATTAATGATCGGTAATCAGACGATGGACTACTATGTTCGACGTCGACACCTCTATTCACATAGTAGGACATGTACTCGTAGCGGTTTGTGTAGAATAATTTCTAGATTGGTGGCATCTCTTATATGCTACCTCCTTGGTTGTGCCATTGTTCATGAGATTTCATCTCTCGTGACTTGATTCCAGTATATGTCAGACATTTATAGCCATTATGGAGATCTTGATCTGTTATATATCTTCAGCGATTATGGAGATCATGGTCCTTTGTATATCTTCATTATGGAGATTCTGACCTATGTATATTATACGTGGTGATGACCACTTATGTGATATTTTGTATCATGCCTATTCATGGCCACTGTACTCTTATGTATCCAGGACTGCTATATGTATTTGCAGTGATGTGCAGAGTTGTATCATTGTACTATGCTGATTGGGTGGCTGGTCTTCCATTTGGGATCCTTCATCACACCACTTCTGGGATGGACTTATAATGTATTTCGGCCATCATATGACCCCTCTAACGTCACACATTAGGAGGCATCTGTTATAGCTGATTTCACCACTCCAGGTGAATCACACTTTTTATGGCCTTCCCCTGTCCCACTGCAGACTCCTTAGACCCCATGGATCATTTTTTGTCCTTTTATGTTTCCTTGATCATCCCTAAAAACATATGAAAAATGATACACGTGAATTTTAAACCTATAGTCGTGTATATACATGGGTTTGACCACTAAAACCGTGTACATCAGGATGTGTAAAAAATCCAAATCTTTTCGGAGTTTTCCTTGACATGGATCTGACTCACTTGACTCCTGGCCTTCCCTATGCCTTGAGATCGCTCGGATTCAACCTTTCATTACCCATTTGAAAATCTATTTAAGGAACTCTATGGTACATTGAAGGCATATGAGAGAATTGAGAGTAAAGAAACTATAGTCCATTGCTGCAGGAACTTATTCTTGAGTCAACATCCCTTTGTCCCTTGGAGCACTTTTGTGTTCTTCCCAAGCTTGCCTTTTGCTTGTGAGCTTGCTATTGAGAGATGGAGGATTGAGGTGGTGGAGGCCCAAGTGGGGGATTCAGTTTCTCCAGTTCGTAGATGTGCCATCATAGGTTTTATATATTGTAATATTTGATTTATATTAATAGAAATATCTTTTCCTATCCAATAATGTGTGTTTGAATGAATATTTTATCCATGGGATTATTTCAAATGCTTGTACATTGTTGATTATATATGCTAGAATAGATCTAATACCATGATATGTAGTATGCTTGTATTGTTTAATTGCTGTTGAGGAAGTAATTTATCAATTCAAGCTAAAGTTGGAAAGCTCAACGGGGATCTACTTCAACCATCTGGAATAAGGTATGAGGTCTGATCCTTTAGTGTTAGACATTTAATTTCTATTGCATATTGGAAATGATTGATTTTTGGAGTCAATCTATCTGTTGTGGTACCCCAAGCCATAGTAATTTCTCTCCGTAACATAGTTAGGAGCTTGCATGCACTCATACCCCATAGGTTAGTGAGTCATTTTTATTTTTGATAGGTAGTGCTTCTTGTTGGATTTATGGAAACTTTATTGTAGATATTATTTTCTCTGACCCACTTCCACCATTTGGTTTTAGAGGTTTTTGTTTTCCTATGAGCCACACTCGGTTGTAGTTGGGTTTTTAGCCTACAATTGATTCTCTCAAGTTTTAAGTCATTACACAACACTTCATATAGCCATCATAGCTCCACCATGATACTCATATAGGATTAGGGGGAATACCCCCAATTTCAGTTCTTTGGATTGTCACTATTGGATCCATCTTCTATGTCACTCACCACCTTCAGATCCACACACGGCCTTTGAATCTGATTCAGATTCCTATCAATATGAACCCACCTTGTTCACTGCCTCATCTAGTCCCATGGATGGTAGTAATCCATATCCCTCCTATGTAGGGATAGTTGCTGGAGGGACTGTGTCCTTCCCTCCCATCATCACAGGTATACCTTCTCCAAGACCATTTGGTCCAGGTAATAGCGGTCCTATGGCCACTGCACACACTACTGCTCATACTCTACCCACTAGTGTTGGTTCCATTCCAGCCACTATTGTCACTACCATTCCTACTCAAATGTTTTGGGAGCAGTGGCCCTTGCATGTAAGTTCCGACTATACCTACTATGGGAAGTCAACCTCACCAACCCCCCCCCCAAGTTATGCATGGGAACTACATTCCTACAGCTACCGACACCATTGCTGGTTCTTCCCGAGCCAACCTTGACTCTAGGTTAGCTTTTATGGCTAGTCTCAACCTCTCATATTTCAAACTGTTAACCAATGACCCCCTTCATCACCACCCATAATGGAATCCTATTCCTACTAAGATTCCTTGACACATACCTAATTTTGAGGGAAAGGCAAGAAAGTATCCTCAAAATCGCATCATGTCATTCCACCTGTGGTGTTCATCTAACAACATTGTGGATGACTTTGTTCGATTGAGGTTAGTCCAACGCACACTTACAGGTATGACAACCAAGTGGTAAATCAAATTGACTCATGCTACTTACCCTGAGTTATATTCACTTGCTTCAATGTTCCTTTAGTAATTCCAATTACCTATTTGTTATGACGAGAGAGTGGAGGTCCTACTATCATGTCACCAAAACATAGCTACCCATATCATAGATCATATCTGTGAATGGCGTCCTCATCGTAGAGTTAGAAGCTATGATATTACTTAATTGGTTTCTCAAAACCTTACTCACCCCCAAAGCCAAGGACGTCACATATGAGCGACCACAAACTAAAGAAGAAGCCAAAATTTAGGCCCAATATTTCGATCTAATATATTCTCAATCGGGATACCTATATACCATCATACTCGATGCTCCCCATGTCGACACCTCACATCGGGATACACCAGGGGAATCTCACACTGCTGTTGGAGTTATTGGCTTTTTTTTACCCAACATCCTTAGTTTTATCTGGCTTCTCCCATAATGCCACCCGATCTGAGTAATATGCATAATGTTTCCCACCAAGTTATACCCTCTATTACTCACATGTGATGCATCAACTCTAAACTACATGACCATATGTGGCCCCAATATTTTCCCCTGATTACTCACATGTGATGGCTTAGTCTGGATCCACCGCATCCTATGCACCTCTCGCGATAAATCCTCACCTTCATGGAACAACTTGTTCGTCACATTCATGTTCTGGCCAAATGGATGTATTTGCAGCTCCTCTAGCTCCTCTTGTCTATTATGCACCACCTATGAAACCCACTCTAGCTTAATCCCCAACTTCCTTAGTTTCTATGGGACAGGTTTATGCATAGAAAAATATCCCTAACCAGCCTGCCCCTAATAGTCAACAAGGAAAGGGAAGGAATAAAAGAAATAAGAATTGCCGTAACAACATGAGCCAAGGAGGAGACCAACATGCCAACCCTTCGACCAATAATGGTGTCGACCCCCTAGCATAGAAGCCATAGCATCCCCCTCGACCTAGGAAGAATCCACAGTCGGCGACAAACCATCTGTGCACTATCTGTAACACATATGTCCATTACACTCATCAGTGTCCTCACATGGCTTGCATCCAACAACTAATCCAAAACGATAGTCAACGTGATCTGAACGTAGCTGCTCTAGCTCAACCAAACCCAGTACCTCCAGGTGCCCCTCCTATGGTGCTACAGAACCCCCTACCACACCAAGGAATTGTTGCAACCCAACCCTTGGCCCCTCCAACTCCACTTGATGAGATTATCGTTTGATGTCAACCTGGAGACTCGATGAAACTAGTATGGTTGCACCTCGAAAACCATCGATGCATTAGTGGCTTTTGCCTCCACCACTCTAGACATGTCTCTGCACCTACCAAGAACACCCACCGATGGGGTGTCCCAAGCCCCAAGGATCCCTATGTGTTGTGTCACAAATAATGTCACTACCGAAGCTTCCCTAACCTACAACATAGTTAATGATTTGGCCCATTCACCTACTTCCATGTTTTCTTTGGAATTGATTAAAACTTTCCCTTCGCAACGTAAATAGTTTTTGTCCACGCTTGGTGCCATTGATTCCTCAGGTTCTAGGTTAATTACCTTCGACCTGGATCAAGGAGAACGCAAGATGTCTCCCGCCATTGCTTTCCAAGTTTTTCTCACAACTCAGAATTTGGTTATCAATAGATGCATTATTGATAAGGGGCCATTGACCTGTATTATGTCAAGGTTCATTTGGAATAAAATTTGGTCTCCCATCCTTCAACTATCCTCCACTGCTCTTCACAGCTATGATGGATTCTCTACTCAGCCCCAAGTTATTCTCACGAACGTTCCTATTTAGTTAGCTGGAAAAACAGTTTTGATTGACATTGAGGTTGTCAAAGGCCAACTTGATTACAACCTCCTCCTACGATGTAGATACATGTATGCCATGTTAATCGTGTTCTCTACCGTATTTTGACTCTTGATGTTCCCTCATGATGGGAATATCATCACCATTAACCAACTGAAGTACTATGATCCAAAGGGGTTGGACACACCAGAAAACATCCTTTCGACTATCGATACTTCCACTGACAACACATCGATTCCATATTTGTCTGTTGTTTTCTCAGACTTGTTTTCCAACAATCCTATGATAGACACCATATTTTCCTTGCCACATCCACCTCCGTTGACTGACCTATCATATTTGTACATTATTACATTTGGTACCATCCCGACCACATCACAACCTCAGTCACAATCCCAGCAATAGTCATTGGGTAATTATTGGGGTTCATTATTGATACACATGATTCCCTTCCTTTTTCTACCATCCGGCATCGTGAGCAAGCATGTCATGGCTACTCTCAACCTACCAAATTTTATGCGGGAAATTCCTATATGGTACTTGGATCCACCCACCCCACCCCTGATTCGCCAAGTTTTGTTGACTCCTATCTAGCACATTGAGACGGTGTCACACCATCCTCATGGACCGTTAAAGACTGATCTTGTCTCCATGCCTGCTCCTCCTCCAAAAAGGCTGGGATAAAGGCGACCAAAGAAATGCATGAACTACATTTGACTCCTACTTGCACATTATGCAATCTCCAAGGACATGCGACACAAAATTGTCCAGATTTTCCTCTACTTCGCACCCACATGGACACTATAGATGATATCGATGGTGCTCAAGTAGTCACCATCCAAGATCCACCAGTGGTTAAGAACAAGTCACTACGAATCAACCATCCTTGTGTAGTTTGTGGATTGTATGGCCATTACTCTCACCATTTCCTAGACTTGCCTGAGTATTGATCAAACCTTCACGACCTTTGGAAACACTCATGTGAATCCGACATTACCGCCCTTAAGGAGATCCACCCTTCGATTTCTTCTTTGGACACCACCAACACAATTTACATGATATCTAGTTCTAGTAGTGCTCCCATATCTCCGGTTGTAGAGGATCCATCCAATCTATCTACGTATTTTTTAACAATGATCAGGATATCCTTAAATATATTTCAACTTATGAGTACCCTTGAGATGATATGGACCATCACTCATTCTTCATTCTTGATGAACCTCTTTCACCACTAGATCAGTACTCAGTCAAAGCCAAATACTTCATCCATGGAAAATAAGAATGGTTCAATAACCTCATTCTGATAGCTGATTCCTTTGAAGAGGGTAGTTGAAGATACTACACTTGGAGCATCTTGATCCTGGGTAGAATTTTCTTGTTACAAAGCACTTTTTTGGGAATTTCATGATATTTTTCACTTGATCCTATACTGAGATGCTTGGGATGGATCAATCTATCATCGAACATCGCATTGACACATGGCCTGATGTTGCGAGTGTACACCAAAATAAAAGACCCATTCACCCCTCAAAGGCTCCTGATGTCAAGGCAATAATCGAGAAAATGCGTAAAGCAGGTTTCATATACCCCACATCTTATACCACTTAAGTTTCCAATCATTTTTCCATTAATAAAAAACAAGGTACCATTTACGTCTGTAGTGACTTTCGTTACTTGAATTTGGCATTCCCAAAGACAACTTCCCCACTCTGTTCATTGACCAAATAATCGACACCTGTGCCAACCTCGAAGTATTTTCTTTCATTGATGGTTTTTCTAGTTATAAAAAAATTTAAATCCGTAAAGAGGATCACTACAAGACTTCTTTTACAACCTCTTGGGGAATGTTTGTGTATCGTGTTACACCATTTGGTCTTAAAAATGATGGAGCCTCTTTTTAGTGGGACATGATGTTCTACTTCCATGATATTATCCATATTATCTAGGTCTACTTATAATACCTCATTGCTCATTCTTGGAAGCGATCACACCATATATAAGACTTACGTCAAGTCTTCTTGCAATGTCACAAATAAAACATCCGCTTGAACCCCCTCAAGTGTGTGTTTTCTGTCCCAACTGAGATTTTACTAGAATTCATCATGTCTCACAAAGGGATTGAAGTTTATACTATAAATATTCAAGCCATCAAGAATCTTCCCCCTCCATGTACTTTGTGCCAATTATAGAGTCTCCACAGCAAGGCCAATTTCCTTCGCAGGAGGTTCTACGCCTAGAGTTAGTCACCGTACAAACCTTTGTAGTGTAGTTTATCTTTTTTTGTCTTACATCATGTTTAACACGAGTCGGTGACCTGATCCAGTAATTTCTCCATGTTTAGCCATAGTGAGTCCATTATAGAACTCCGTTGCATCATTTTCATGTGGGCAGGTGGATATAACACATCCCTCCTGCCCCTACGTCGCTGGTACTACGCTGGGGGTGCATTACCACATCTGCACATGCACATAGTATGTCACATATATGATATATATACCACCATGCTAGCATATTGTCGAGTCCCTAGACCTGTACTGGAGATCAAGGCATCACCAGGATCTCCCCAGTAGTCCATGGTCATGTATGCATCACCCTCTATGTGGATAGGAAGCTTCCACCATTGTGAAAAAATATCCTAAGTGAAGACATGACATGTACTAGATTGACTCTCTCCCTACTTTATTCTAGCCATTTCTTGGAGGAACTTTTATTTTTGTACCACCACGCAAATCACACCTTGTACATTGAGATAGCTCTATACCCATAGGCCTCCATTTGGTCTAGCTTTTCTTCCATTCCTCACAAAGTCATCAAGAGTCTATTTGAGACGATGTTCACACCACTGAGTTCAGTTTTATTCCCTCTGTCATTTGAAGACACCCTCATCTCATGCTCGCACTATGATTTTTCAAGCCATTTCCCAGAAGTCACCTTGATTTGCATGCCATCACGTGAATCGCCCATTGTATGTATTGCTATGTTGATGATCCATCTGCTACATTCACACTGTACTGTTGGCCATGTTTTACCACCATCCATTGCCCCATAAGGTGTCCCCATTATTTTTATGGATTTAGTCCGCTCAACCATGTTCACAACATAACCTCTTTCCCTATATGAAACACTCCCCCTTGCTTGATTAACCATTATGGACTTTCTGTTAAGCTATTTTCTGACTCCTAAAAGAATGAAAACATTGTCAATCATGCTTTCTTCCTTTCATGCTCATTAAATGATTTGAAAGGATGTCTATGTGGCCTCATTTATTTCCTTTTTCGGAACGCCTAGACTATTATAAGAAAAATGTCACAGTATCACCTTCCGTCTCGAAACATTTCCCTTTGCATACTTTTATGCTTTCTCAGACATTGGGACTGTACTTTACAAAAAATATCATTATTGATTTTCTTTAAGCTCTTTTCTATCCCTCTCACCAAGAAAAGATTATCGAGCAAACTTGGTTTCCTTCATTCTTGTAAAAGTATTTGAATGACCATCCAGTTAGTATAGCTTTATCCTTTTCTGGCTTGATTAAACTACCAATGGTAAATAGGTTTTCCATCCCCCAAAAGGGTTGGAGAGCTCTCCTTTTTATACTTTTATCCTTTTTCAGGATTAGGAGACTACATATGAAAATGAGACCATATTGGAGTCTTCTTCCTATTTTCAGACTCTCTACAAATGAAAAAACCATCGAACATTTACTTTCTTAGGCTCACGAAAAATCCACAAGAAGGTGTCATATTGAGATTACTTCTATCCCTTCTTCGTGCTACTTAAAATATGAAGAATACCCAAACGGTGTCTTTAGGTGCCACCACATATAATATTACAGTATGGAAGCTTTCCCCCATTGGGTAGCCTTTGTTCATATTATTATACAATTTGTCTTCCTTAGTTCCCCTAAATATCACTAGTCCAATTACTTCCATTAGTATTTCCCATTTGTAGTTATCTTTCCAATATTATAGCTGTGATCTCTCTCCCATGAGTCAGTTTCATTTTCTTCCAAGTTATCCCTATCGTCATGCTATGAACAAAGGAAGTATGAATACCCCGTACTTCGCTTCCCATGTCCCCCCATTTAGTGTGTCAGTCCCCTGATTGTTCCACATCTTTGGTTATCCCCCTAGCGCTTTTAGTCAAGGACACATCATTGCCTTGATTAGTTACTAGTATCCCTCTATCGATGTCAACACATATATTCTAGAAGATATACACAAGGGTCCTTGTATTCTGGTTTCATCCACCTCATTGATGAGTTTCTTTGACCACTTGAAAGGAGTCAGTAGTGCCTTTCGAGTTGGTTCTGTCTCACGTTCTCTAATTCAGCTACATCATCGCACCATTGAGATTCATACAGGGTATTGGTCCGTTCATTATTGGGACGAAGATGTAGGTTTTCACCCAACTCTAACACATTGGTGAGTCTACTATGGAACCCACACAGTTTCTTGTCCCTTGTGATTTTTGGGCTGCGTTGGCGACAGTGTTTGGAAGCCATCAGTGTCGTTCTTCCATTTATCCCCGGTACTTGATACTATCTATTGTACCACATAGATTCTGACTCTCAGCCATTGATTCCATATATATGTACACTTCCAGATCCAGTAGAGCATCAATTGTGATAATATTGCATTCCATGCGAATGCCATTATTCATATGTATCAGTTCTTCAGATCAACATTGTATTGAACCTCTGATTGAGGCCACCATTATGCATCATCATTTGTATATGTATTGATCAGCTCCCATGTTTTGATCCTTGATCCCATTATTTATTCTTTTGGCATTGTTATGACCACGGGGATTCCCTCCTTGTCCATATACATGTCACCTATTATATGTATCTCATCCATTTTTAAAAACCCATAATAAAAAACCAAAATCCACCGTTGTTTGAATGAGGAAGCTCCACTTATTTGTGGGTCTCTCCAGTCTCTCCAATGTTGTCACCATTATTCCCATGATCCTATGATTTCCATCGGCCATATGATGAGTTCATTCCCTCACACATTAGGGGGATATTTGTTAGCACTAAAAAGTGTTCACCTAGCTCCCCACGGTCTATACCATATACATACATCATATTCCTACCATATTTTCCTTACTTTTGACCTTCAGAATTGTATTTCAACAAAAAATGGTCCAAAACATCATTATTTAATATGGTTTACTTTCACTCTCTCCCAAAAAGGGTAAAAACCCTTAAAAAGGGTCAAAATCCCTAAAAAGGGTTCAAAATCCCTAAAAAAAAGAAAGGGCCAGAATATGTTTTAAACCATTTTCTGTTCTATTTTAAGGTTAGTTTTATTAAGAATACAGTTGGAAATCTTAAACAATTCTTAGAATCATTGATATCACTTGTGGAAATTTCATAATGTGAGTGGCACAAGGTTTTCTTAGAGTGTTGAATATATTTAGGCATTCTAAAAGACAATTTGGACACTTCAAAACTTGCATTTCACCCAAATTTTTTTATGTATTCCAATAAAAAACTATTGGAAGTCCAAAATGTAGAATAGATAGGCTTCTCCATTTTTATTTATGTGACTAAATTTTTACTTGTATTTTTTATCCGCTGACTAAAATAGCTAGTTTATTTAGTCAATTTTAGTTGTGTTTCTCAAATTTAGTCACATAGTCATTTATCTCACTTCTTATACTAGTGAAAACAAGACGCTATGTGACCATATTTATTCCACTTATAGCGCTCAGTATCAAGAAAGGTAGAAAAAGAGTAGTAGTTTCATTCAAAAAATCCTTAATAGATTATAGAATTGTTTCTCACATAACCATCCTTTGAGGTCTTTTAACAGCCTCTACTTTAATTTCTTGCATAATTACTTCTTGCACATGCTCTACAATCTATTGCTTTATGACCAAAATTGTTTCAAGTGAAAAAATATCCAAAGAAGACATTTTCATACCTAGGTGTGTAATATATTCTTGGTGGAATTGCACTTCTATAGTCATTTTGTTGTTGTTTGTCATCATTTCCATTCCCGTTAATTTCGTTGTTAATGGATCCTTTGAGAACATTGACATAACTTTTGGGATTTTATTGATAATCCTTGTGTTAGTACCATTTCTATGCTAAGTAATTCGTAATCGATTTGGCTAGTAACTGGTGAAGTAATCTATACAAATTTTCATATCATATAACCTTAAAGAATGTTTATGAGGGTTTGCATATGTTTGAAGGGACATTTCTAGAATCGAAATGCCAAATACTGAAGAGATTCTATTTTTTCGGCCTTGGATATGCATATAAATGAAGAAATCCTCCCTTATTTGAATGATAACAGGAAATGGACAGCTAGGATGCACAATGTACGAGATTAGAGGCCAAAAATAAAAAATGTCAAGGAAAAATCGGGAGCGGAAAGGCGAAGAAAGCAAGTTTGAGGTGTAAAAAGTGATAAAACTTGACTTCCGCCCCTGCAGTCTTGGATACGATGGCCTAGAACATTTCCCCCAAAAACAATGGTCCAACAAAAAGGTGGAAGTGCAAAAGCTAAGAAGTTTGTCTTTAAAAGTTAGAATTTCAATTTCCGAGTTATGTAGGTCAAGATCTGACAATTCATAGCATTTCTGCCAAATATCAATGACTCGAAAAATAACAAAGAGCAGAGATTGGAGATAAGGAAACATAAGAATTGGATTGTGAAAGGTTGAAGTTTTGCATTCTGTGATCCATGAGATAGATGGTCTAGTGCACTTCTACCAAAGATCAACGGTCCGAAATAGAGAAGAGGGGTAGAGATTGAAAAGCGAGAAACTTAAGAATTCGGTTGTGAAAAGGTGAAGTTCCACATTCCATGATCCAAAAGATAAATGGTCCAGAAATTTTTGGCATAGGATCAAGGGTCCAAAATAATCCTGCAACAAAAGGACATAATATGAAGGGAGAAAAGAAAAAAAGATAGAATTTTGGTCATAAAAATAAGAGATCCCACTTTCCATTTTTCGCAGCTCGTAGCTTGATCTCAGATCGACGACCGAGGATGAATCCGATGGAAATCGACGATGCGCAAAAGGGAACATGTGCATGGGAGAAATAGACGCCCCGATATGAAGAACTTGGTAGACCCTGCAGCTTTCAACAACCCAAATCAACAAATGATGAATATATACGACAGAGGTTGATTTCAGTGATTTAACATACGAGGACAAGCAAACTTTTGAAATCAACAAATTTTGGTATGAGGTGGAGGTTTTGATGGTTTCGATCAAGGTTTGATCTAGATCCATGGTCTAGAATGATTTCACTCGGTTAATTTTCACACTCAAATTCAGGGATCGCTTGCACAATGAGAAACATGCTTAAATGACATGTCCTCTTCCCATTGGATATCGTGCTCAGAGCTTGGGAGTACAAAAATTCATTTTATGGAGCGCGATGGTCCACATTTCAACAGTCAGGATCTAATCATGTGAATATCTATGGTCCAAAAGAAAATTCATAGGTAAATATGTAGGGAAGGATAAAAACTATTGCAAACTAGGAAATAATCCTCTGATCGATCATTTTCAGCAAGTGATCTTGAGTCCCTGTTGTCAAAACTCTCAAAATGATCCCCCATGCACGTTCCAGCATGCTTTTCTGTTTGGTTTCATGATCATGGAAAATATTCCAGATCGACATTTTGTTAATCTTTGTTGGATAATTTTCTTAATAATTGTAAATAAGGTTTGACAACAACAAACCACCAACAAAACACCCAAGATACTGGCCCGACGGCGCAAGGTCAGTCAGAAACACGTGTGATGCAGGTGCAGTCTCACCCAAGATATCCTAATGGGAAATTGTCAGAACCATTTTTCTGTAATTTGATGAGGGTTTATAGTCCCCTGGTGCACAACTAAGGAGTTCCACAGAGTTTGAAGGTTTCAGTATTTTACTAACTTGACAGTGTGGCAAATGAACTTAATCATCAAATTAATGACTTAACAGTGTGACACAACCTATTTACGACACATATTACCCTTTAGTGATTTATCATTAAATGAACTTGAACTAATGCACAATGCTTCCAATAATATTGTTCATTTATTCATTCATTCAACAACTTGACATAGATTCTGACTTAGAACTTAGCTACAACTAACTTGAAGTAATACAGAGTGTTTTCAATAATGCTGGTCATTCATGTATTCAACCTCTTTCATTAAAAACACGACATTTATTTTAAACAATAATTATAAATAATGCAATGTAACCAATAACCAATCACGACTATTCAACATGCACAATCAATCGACACAAGATGTAACGTGGAAACCTAACTAGGAAAATCAAAAAAATGTGCTCTTCATCTGCCATGAGAAATATATGGCACCTTTCATTCCAGGAATTGACTGCAGACTGTTTAGGATATGTATTTTCAACTCAGACTCTTTCTTTCTCTCATGCTCTTTGGTTTATTATGCACTCCTACTCCTACTGATCAATAGACATCCTAGATCGAATATTATACTACTATCTGTGCACTCAACTCCAGAATAACTCATTCTACACTACTAATAAAAAATCTTATGCAAAACGGGTTCATGGCTCAACAAAATTATACTACTCTAGTATCAGACTTCTCTTTGATCTTCAATTTTTCTAACCCTTATACAAAATGGGTTCCTCCTATTTATGACTTCTACAAGATGCGTAGGGTCAACCCCATACAATGTGTTTGTTATAGCTCATAATTAGCCGTCCAAAATGGTTACATATTGACATAAACTAACACAAGGTGCTAACGACCTAACTTACAAAATATTCCTTCCTACGTGCATCACCCGCTGGCTTACATCAACTTTAGCAGCTATGATATTCTAACATTTTGGTTTCCAATCATTTCTTTTCTACATGCCAGTAGATTATCTTTTCCTTTGTCACCAGGATACTTTTTAAATATTCTAATACTATACTTAAGTATAGTATTTTAGGCTATTGTTTTTTATTGAAAAAAACATTTTTATAGATAGGTGGGAGAATATTAAATATGAAACATAAAATTAACACTGAAATGTGTAAATTTTGGCAAATATTATGATAAAAAAACATATTTTATGTAAATATAGGCGATATTAGACATTTAAAAAGACCAAATAGAGAATTTATTTTTTGAAAATACCCAAAAAATAACCAATTGGTGAAATTTCGCCCCTAAAAATTACCCTGTTTGTCGCACTGCTCATTGATGCATCTTTCTCGACACTATGCTTCCTTTCCTACCTCTATCTTTCTTCTTGTCGTGTGCTTTATTTTACCTTTTGTGCATGTGATTCTATTTCTTCCTTGTGCTCTTTCTTGTCCCAGCAGGGCCCCAACACTCACATGTGGCTCATCCCAAGCTACTAAGTAGGTTTATTGTTTCAATGCTGGAAGCACCCCGGTACCGATCTTGTCTTGAAATTATTGAAGATGCTTTATACTCGGGAAACGTCTTGCCCCAGCTCATCTTCTTACTTCTCCAATTGCTCAACATGGTCAGAAAGGATATATTCCAACGGTACATCTTTCAACGACTGAGTTATGTGTTGGATCTTATGCTACAAAGCGTGAAGGAGCCTTGTAAGTCGCTCAGATTCTACTTTCTTCACCACAACTTGCTCATTTCTTGTCTTCTCTTGTTCATGCAACATTTTTAGTTGTTGCTGCAGCTCTTTTAGATCGACTACCTTTGCGATATTTTCATTTATCAACAACTTCTTCATGTCTTCCTTAACCGATGTTTATTTTAACTCAATTTCACGTGCATTCTCTTTGATTTTATCTATGCTCTCATCATCTAGGATCCATTCTGATATGGGTGATACTACGTCGATTGCTTCATTGCATAATTTTTTTCCTTTCTTAATTTGCTCAACATCCTGAGATGTTGTTTTCTTACACTCTTAGATCACCCTATGAGGTGTACTTGGTTGTTGCTATGCTTTAAGCTCTTCCACCTTCTTCTTTAAGTCCGCAACAATCCTAGATAGCCACAATACATTGGCTGATGCATCTAATTCTTCTTGGTCTTCGTCTATAGGGAACTCTGCGACACTGCTGCTTATTGCTTCAACTAGTGAGAGCCTTCTTTCTTCTTGCGTCTTAGTCTATTGCT
The DNA here is from genome assembly GCA_001517045.1 of Pseudotsuga menziesii. Lineage (NCBI taxonomy): Eukaryota > Viridiplantae > Streptophyta > Pinopsida > Pinales > Pinaceae > Pseudotsuga > Pseudotsuga menziesii. The sequence goes on along the minus strand of LPNX011047752.1, from coordinate 11,884 downwards.
CCTTCTGCATAAGAAGGGCCTTGCGCTCTTTCGCCTTCCTTGTAGCCTTTTGTGACTGATATGCATGAGAATTTTCTCAAATTCATATTCATGTTGTGGGTGCATGCTTAACAGCATATACTTCAGCCAATGCTAGCTTGAAAAAAAATACAGAGACTTGTTAATCAAACTCTTGCGTCCATGTTTCCAATGCTTGTGCTTTGATTTCTATCTTCAGCGACAGCAACATCAATGGTGTTTCTAATGTATCCCAAGGATCAGATCCATATGTCTCAGCTTCGACTATTCCCCGTACCTCATTAATGGCCTCAGTGAGTTTATTGACATGCTCAGTGACTTTTTTGGTTCACCACATATGTTGTTTACTTATACCCTTAAAATTGGTATGTGCTACTTCTACTACTGCGTCTGGAAGAAGGCCAATGCCTTCCGCATATAAGTTGATTGTATCAGCTTTGTACTTCTTTTTCTATGTCTTGTGCTTCTCCTTTTCCTATTCTTCTTTTAGTTTATGCACCTCCTCATCAGTGGGCATGCCCTTTGAATCATCTTTATCAGATTCCTCATCACTTTTTACATATTCATCATCTAAATATTGCAACTAGTTTTCTTGTTCGTTGCCTCTACCATTACCTTGGTCATTACCTTGGTACATCTCTTCATTGACTGGAACATGCCATTCTTCTGGCTAGTATTGGATGATTGCTTACACATCTGGTCAATAATCATGAAATGCATTGGTTGCGCTTTTTTCTGTTGCACCTGGATATCTCACATTGCTTAGTAGCCTCCATGAGAATTTCACTTTTCCCTTTAATCTCAAAGAAAGCTTGGCATGTGTCACCTTGGTCACTTTTTTCCTTGACCTAAAAGGGACGACCCTTTTTGGTGTTTTGCACAAAGCATCATCGACACCTGGCCTAGTTGAGAAAAAGGCGTCGTTTTCCCTCTCCTTTGACAAACACCCTAGGTCGACACTCCTGACAGTTCTGCTAAAAGAGCCAGTGGTCAGTTAAAAGGAAAAAATATATGTTTCTAGAATCTTCCATATGGGATCCTTCATGGAATTAGTTCCTATATTCCTGGGAGAGGTGGCATTCGCCTCCCTTACTTGTAGGGATCTCATTCTATCCTTTTTCCAAGTCATCTCTTGAGTTCTAGGCATATAAATGGAGCCTTAATGAAGAGAGTGGGGGAGGCTAGAAAAAGCATCCTTATGCTGCTAGTTTAAAGTCTGAATCATGTTAGAATAATCAACCCATAGTTAGCTACCTTAGACATTAATTTCATTATTTTTGTCTTATTTGCCTAGTTCATGTGTCCCACCTTGTGCAAGTTGTCATTTACCTATCCATAGTGTTCAAAATTGCCTTATTTGACTCATGTAGCGCTTGGGAAATATCAAGGAATCAAATCTAATTTATTCCTGGCCTCCTAAGTGCCCTTCTACTTTTTTTGCTTTATTCCCTGCTTTTTCAGTGTTTTAAGGCAAATGGAAAAGCTTGACTAGGTGAGGTTGACTAGTTTTTTGTCCTACACATCCTCCACTCTTTTCTCCTTGTAAAAGCATGTATGAGTTGTCATTCCATCACTCTTTAGCTTGCCTAATCGCTTTTTCCAATTCGTGAGCTCCATGACTGATTTGGGATCATCTTTTTGCACCTATGGGGGATTTGCTTAATTTTAGTAAGCCTGCTTTATGCTAGATTCGAATTGCTCCTCATGCATTCAAATATCCTATGTAATTATTTAATGCAGCAACCTATTATGTTACAGGGTTGGATATTGTACACTTATTCGATATAGTTTAGTGTTCAGCTCATTATTCAGTCTCTTTTGTGAGTGATTTTGCATGTTCAATTGATAATTGTTGTGAGTAAAATTAATCTATCACTGGGTTCAATTTCCACATGGTATCAGAGCCATTGTAGATTGATTTCTCTCCTTCAAAATTGTTTTGTAGGTTCGACATCAGTGACTGGGAGCCTTCTATTGATAGCCGGGACATATTTTCTAAGCTATGGATCAATCACAGAAAACTATCTTGACTTCCTTCAATTTCTTTGAATGGAAAGCAGAGATGGAGATACTGTTGAGAGAGAAAGGCCTCTACAGGGTGACTATGGCAACAGAAGCAGAGCCCAATGCAGCTGTAGAGAAGATAAAATGGCACAACAGGAGGGATGAGGCCTATGGTCTCTTCTGTCTGAGTATTTCCAAAGACCTCCTTTTCCATCTTGATGGATTGACATCACTGAATGAATTATGGGAGAAGCTTGTTGATATTTTTGGAAATACAGATGAGATGAGGGGACATCAAATTGAAAATGAGATGATTTCTCTGAGTCCAAATAGCTTTGAATCCCTGCAGCTATATTTCTCCAAGTTCAAAGCACTTGTTTTGCAGCTGAAACAGTGTGGGATCGAAAAGAAGGATGATCAGCTCATCCTGGCCATTCTCTCGAAGCTAGGCCCTGACTATTCAGTGCTTGTTTCGACCTTCTATGCCACAAAACTGACAGCTCGAACCTGGAAGATGCCTAGCCTTGCAAATTTCATGGAATCTCTCACACAAGAATAAGATAAGCTGGTGATGATGGGCACCATCAAACCATCCAAAGATCAAGCTTTGATTGATGGAGATTTGAAGGTGGATTCAAAAAGCAAAAAGAAATCTAAAACGCCACCTTAGCAAAAGAGAGACAAGAAACAGTCTCCAGAGGAGCCACAAGGTTCCAAGAAGAACTACCAGAAGAAGAAAAACAAAGGTGAAATGGGCAAGTGCGCATACTGCAATAAGGGCAATCACACTGAAAGCTCTTGTATGAAGAAGCAAATAGACATGCTGACCCAACTCCTGGAGAAGAATGGCATCTCCCTTCCAGACAGCTCAAAGAAGAGAGAAGGAGGATCAAGTTCAGATGACAGAGAGAGAGTTCTTGCATTGGTTACTGGCACATCAAGCTCACCCAGTTTTATCATCGATTCTGGAGCTTCAAGACACATGGTTTCGACCAAGGAGGCATTCTCCTCACTTGACATGTTGAAAGGACCACCTATAGTACTGGGAGATGACTCTCTCACTGAAAGTTTGGGCAAAGGGAGGATTGATCTTGATCATGGTCAGTTCAGGAATGTGTTGTATGTGCCTGGTCTTGCCTCCAACCTCTTGTCAGTGTACCAGATGACCCACACTAGGTCTCCTAAGAAAGTCATATTCTCCCCTGATGAATTTGAGATCACATAGATCTCAAGTGGTAGAGTCATTGCAAAATGAGTTGTGAATCATGCTCAAAAGGTATACATGTTCTCACACTTGCTACCCTACTCAAACCCCTCTGCTCTTCTGATTCATGCTAATGAGCCTAGAAAGATTTGGCATGAAATATTTGGCCACCTAAATTACTAGTATCTTTCTGATCTTAGTGAAAAAGAGATGGTCATAGGGTTTCTCAAGATAAAATTTTCCAAAGGAGTTTGCCAAGGTTGTATCCTAGGAAAACACCCAAAGCATAAATTTGAGAGAGCTAGTCATGAGAGAACCTCTGCACCCCTCGAGCTGATCCACAGTGATGTTGCTGGCCCATTCCCTCATATGTCCATGAGTCAGGACAAATATGTATTGACTTTCATTGATGACTTTTCCAGGTATTGCTAGGTTTACTTCCTGAAACACAAGTCTGAAGTTTTTGGCCTATTCAAAGTCTTTAAGGCTTTGGTTGAAAACCAGTCTGGGAGGAAACTCAAGGTCCTCAGATTTGACAATGGTGGTGAGTATGTAAATTCTGAGTTTACTAATTATTGTGCAGATGTAGTTATTCAGATGCAACATTCTATCCCTTACACACCACATCAGAATGGTGTTGCTGAGAGGAAGAACATATCACTGAAGGAGATGGCAACATGCATGATGGAGGCCAAAACTTTGCCACCAAAGTAGTAGGCCGAAGCTATCAACTATGCATCCTATATCTAGAATATGGTGCCTCATAAACAGCTTGATGGTATGACTCGTTTCGAAGCATGGAGTGGGCACAAGCCAGATGTGACCCATTTCAGGATTTTTGGCTCAAGGGCTTGGGCTAGAATTCCAATAGAAAAGAGAAAGGCTTTGCAGCCCCAAAGCCAAGAGTGTCTTTTTGTTGGATACTCTAAAGATTCAAAAGTGTACAAACTGATAAATTTGAGCACAAACAAAGCCTTCATCGAAAGGTGTGTTCAGTTTGAAGAAGAACCCCTTGCAGCAGTGGAAGTTGGAGAATCCTCTTCTCCACCTGAACCTCAGGAAGTAATTAAAGAGTTTTTTGAACATGCTGATTATGATTTGTATAATGGATATGAGTTTATTATAGACCCTAACATCCCTACAAGGCCAAAATTGGCAGCCAAGACACTACATGCAGTTGGAGAGATAGCCGGGGATCCCAATGACCCAAGGAGGACTAGATCTCAATTTGAGAGTGGTCTATGCATGAAGGATCATATGTTTGCTGAGAAATGTGATTTGATGGTGGAATCATATCCTAAAACATATGAATAAGCAGCAGGATATCCAATATGGAAAACAGCCATGAAGGAGGAGTTCAGCTCACTTCAGAAGAGCAACACATGGGAGCTAGTGGATCTTCCCCCAGGGAGAAAGTTAGTCGAGTGTAAGTGGGTCTATAAGATCAAATTTGCTGCTGATGGTTCACCACTGAAGTATAAGGCCATATTGGTAGCCAAGGGCTACTCACAAGTTTATGGCATAGATTACAATGAGACCTTTGGCACAGAGGCAAAGATGGATTCCATCAGGCTAGCCTTAGCCATTGAAGCCTCAAGGCAATGGGAGGTACATCACATGGATGTAAAATGTTCCTTCCTGAATGGATATCTCACTGAAGAGATATATATGCATCAGCCTCAAGGTTTTTCTACTAACCCTTCTCTTGTGTGTAGGGTGAGAAAGTCATTGTATGGGATAAAGCAAGCCCCCAGGGCTTGGTATGCCAAGATCGATAGCTTCTTGCTATCAATGAATTTTGTTTGGTGCAAATCAGATACAAATGTCTATTTGAAGTTAGTTAATGGTTCATTAATGATCATTGTATTATATTTTGATGACCTCCTTATTACAGGAAGCTCAAAGGATGAGATTGCTTCCTTAAAGGGTGCTATGAACCAAGCCTTCTCCATGACAGATTTCGGGCTCTTAAGTCAATTTTTGGGGCTTGATATTGCTCAAACCAAATATGGAATCAAGGTGCACTAGTCCAAATATGCCTTGTATGTTCTGAACAAATTCAAAATGAAGGATTGCAAACCAAGGAAGACTCCTTTCCTTTCAAGAGTGAAGCTGGAAGAAGCTGATTCTTCACCTATGGTAAACAATACACTGTATAGGCAATTGATTGGATGTTTGTTGTATCTGACACATACTAGACCTGATATTTCTTATGCAGTAAGTGTGGCTTCTAGATAAATGGATCAGCCTCATGAGATCCATTGGAAAACAGCCAAAAGGATCCTTAACTTTGTTCAGGGAACAATGACACATGGGATCTGCTATAAAGCAAAATCTGATCTTGATTTGATTGGATTTATTGACAGTGATTGGGAAGGTGATAGCACAGACATAAATTCCACATTAGGATCTGTGTTCATGCTTGTAGAAGGGGCAATCAGCTGGTCAAGCAAGAAACAGAGTGCCATTGCACTCTCATCTATAGAAGCAGAGTATAGAGGAGTTGTTAATGCAGCAACTCAATGTTTATGGTTGCAGGGTTTACTTGGAGAGTGTGGTTTTGAATCAGAGTACTCAAATACCATCTACTATGATAACTAGAGTACCATTTGAATCTGCAAATATCCAGTTCAGAAGCAGAGACCCAAACACATTGAGATCCATATGCACTACATCAGAGAGCTTGTGCATGATGGCACCATTCACCTACTCTTCTGTTCATCTTCAGAACAAGTAGCTGATATCTTCACCAAATGATTTTGTGAGAAGAACTTCAACAATCTCAAATCACTGTTGGGGATTTCTGATCATGCTGTGAAGCATGAGTGAAGACAAGATTTCCAAATTTTGTTTTACAGTCCATGTTTAAGGGAGGATTTTCCCATGTGGTTTTTGCCTCTTTCCTTGTTTACATGGACATACAGTATGTAAATGGTGACTAAGCCTTGTTGCTAGGCCCTATAATTTTCTGATATATTACTCATAATTTAGGCTTAAGGGGGGGTGTTAGAATAATCAACCCATAGTTAGCTACCTTAGACATTAATTTCATTATTTTTGTCTTATTTGCCTAGTTCATGTGTCCCACCTTGTGCAAATTGTCATTTACCTATCCATACTGGTCAAACTTGCCTTATTTGACTCATGTAGCACTTGGGAAACCTCAAGGAATCAAATCTGCTTTATTCCTGGCCTCCTAAGTGCCCTTCTACTTTTTCTGCTTTATTCCCTATTTTTTCAGTGTTTTAAGGAAAATGGAAAAGCTTGACTAGTTTTTTGTCCTACACATCCTCCACTCTTTTCTCCTTGTAAAAGCATGTATGAGTTGTCATTCCATCACTCTTTATCTTGCTTAAGTGATTTTTCCAATTCGTGAGCTCCATGACTGATTTGGGATCAGCTTTTTGCACCTATGGGGGATTTGCTTAATTTTAGTAAGCCTGCTTTATGCTAGATTCGAATTGCTCCTCATGCATTCGAATCTCCTATGTAATTATTTAATGAAGCAACCTATTATATTACAGGTTTGGATATTGTACACTTATTCAATACAGTTTAGTGTTCAGCTCATTATTCAGTCTCTTTTGTGAGTGATTTTGCATGTTCAATTGATAATTGTTGTGAGTAAAATTAATCTATTACTGGGTTCAATTTCCACAAATCAAAGGAAAAGTAGAGGTAGCTTTTGTTTGGAGAGGTATTCATAGTCATAGGATATTGGAGACATTCTTGATTGAGACAGAAGCCATCGACATCAAGGATTTTGGTTGTACTTCTTTCTCATCCATATATTAATACAAAGACATTTCCATTTCCTGTATTTGATTGTAGTGTTTGTAATTAAATATTATTGGAGTCCTTGATCACCAATATGGATAGTCAGTTATCATGATGATTGCACCCCTTTTGTTTGTCTTGTGATCTATTTTGCAGACATTGGGCCCTTGCAAGCAGTTTTTGGAGAGAAGGCAATCAGATCCAAGGTTGAGGTATAATATGTTTTATATTAATTGATTTGATTATTCAAGGAAAGGTTATGTGGATGTGTATTTTTGTTCTATAGTTGTGTCTTACATTACAGGGGAATAATAAGTGTCTGCACTGGTTGAGAATTCCTATTAACAAAATTGGCAACTCCATTGGGGATCTAGCTTAATCTTGTTAGATCTAGGTAAGATCAAGTCAGATATGGTGCAGATACAGTCAGATCTACAAACTTTGGTAACCATTCCATCTATGAATGTTATTTCTCTCTCCTTTCAGTTGTTTCAGTAAACAAGGTGAGTTATCCATCTTATGCTTCTGATATTTTTCCTCTGTTCTGAGTAATTTTTTGCATATTTTCAGTTAGCTCAATATTTCTAGTTTCTCCTGCAGGCGTTTATTCCTTTCATCCCATTGCTCTAGGACACTTTTTCCTTTGTCTAATAGAGTGTCGGTTCATTCTAGGATGCTTTTTCTCTCCTTGACCGAAGCGCCGAAACTGCCTTCTCCTTTGCTTGACAGAGCATCGACGACACCTTTGTGCAGAAATCTTGGAGCGTTGTAGCATCCTGGGATGCTCTGGTGCAGTGCCCTTCAGCGTGCCAAGGTAGGTCTTCAAAAAATTTTTGTTTACAAAATTTTTGTTCAAAAATTGGAATTTTTCCTATCCTCTAAGACTTTTCAGTTTGGTTTGCTTGATTGTTTATTGTCTGATTTACTGGTTTTTGTGAGTGTGATTCTCTATTTGAGGTTAGATGCAAAATTTTCTATATTTTGCATTTTCATAAACGAAATTGGAAACATAGTTTGATCTTGTTTTTTTAGTAAAGTATTTGAACATTTCCTTTTGAAAAGAAAGCCTATAGCCTCTTCCTAGAATATTAGTTTCTTTTGTAGAGAAGACTGCTTTGTGTGCCTCATATTTTCTAGAAAAATACAAAAAGAACCGTTTCATTTTTCTCTTGTTTATGCTTGTGAAAATTGTTTTCTTTTTCATTTGCATGAGTGATTCAAAAAAATAGGTCTTTTTGACATTGTAACAAAAATCTGTTTTGCATGCACATTGGAGGCTTAGTTTTCTCTCTGTCATTTTCAGAAACTTTAGAGTGCTTGTTAGAAAGAGTTTCTGTGTTTTGAAAGGAATTCCTTTGCATTTCTTTATTTGATCTTGTTTTGTTGTTGAAACCATATTTCTTTTGGTATATTGTTAAAAAGAAAAGAAAAAGGTTTCTTCCTTACCCTAGTTAGTTCTCATTGAAGTCAAAAAGTGCATCTACGTCTAGATTAATTTGCATTATTGGAGATAACATTCCACAAACATTCACCTAATCATCTAGATAAATTTAATGGTATATTTAGATCTAAAATTGTATAGAAACTTGAGTGATAGGTTATTGACATGTTTGGCCGTCGTTAACCATAGGAGCTATCATTATTTGTCCGCACTACAACCCGGGACTTGCACGGTTCTTCCACATACCATCGGTATATTGAACGGTATTTCACGTACTCTTGAGGTATATAGAAAGGTACTTCATGTAATCGATTGTATATCGGAAGGCCCCTTATGAACAATTGTGCAATAGACAACAATACTACCGATTTGAGCTCTCATGTACCTTGCGTATATCGGGAGACCCTACTAGGATACGCTGACCATATGAGAAAATCCCTTTGGCCATCTTGTGTGGAGAAATACACTGAAAATATCATTCAGGGAGACTACTATTCACATACCCCTGAGGTATATCGCGAGTTGCACCTATTTGACAATCCTAGTGAGAGACCAACTATTCTGAACCCATCCTAGCATTGAAGTCTACTTGTGACCTTTAGCTCTGGATAGGTTTTGGTTGTGTGTTTTTCTTCTTCTTTTACCTAGATTACATAACTTTGGCCACCACCATGGCTGAGCAACTTGGGAGACATTGATCTCATAGATTGTAGGGTTTATCTCCTGACTCTCCTCCTACTGTGGAAGGACAAGAAGGAGTAACCATGGAACAACTAGCTTCTACTAGTGTTCCTGTAGGAACTTCCTTAGCTAGTGAAACTAGAGAAGATTTCACTATTTACACAATTCCTTTGGTTCAATTACCTCTTGCAGCTGATGTTTCTGTACATCCTCCTTTGGAAGGCCATGTCGATACTCCTACCCCACCAGATTATGGCCCAGATGCTCCTTTTTGGAGGACTTCTATGGACCAAGCTATTGTTGAATTTAGGGTTATTAGATATTCACCAAGGAACCATCCTTTGGGAGAGAAGGAACATAGAAGAATTAATGCATCTCTCGATCGAGCTCATAACTTTTCAGAGAGAGTAGAAAGAATTATTCCTCAACCTATGTCTTGTCATGAAACTGTATCAGCTCGTTTACCCCATAATATAGATCCTTGGCCTTTATATGAAATTAAACCTTCTCCCGAAGGTCATCCAACCTATGGTGAGATTTATCGCAACCCATGGCCTGAAGGATATCATTCACTAGCTCAAGTATTAGTTCCTATTGAAGAAGTTCCATTTCAAGGTAATCGAGGTCCAAATGAAAATCCTTCAGTCTCACATCTCGGCCCCATTACTAGGCCATCCATACAAGTCATGGTTGGATGGAAATCCACAAATAAATTTATGTTAGCACATTCTAACGGATGGGGGAAACCCCCGACACAAGTTACGTCATTTGTTAATGGAATTATTGATAGTTCAAGACAAGTTGCAGCTATGGCACAACCTACAGTAGTCATCCCTCATACTAATACCAATGTTGTCCCCCCCCATCTAGTTCAGGCATTCCCTTGGGGGTGAAACCTATCAATAATCCAACTTCTTGGGGATATACTTATCCAGGAATTTTGCCACCTATGGTTAATCAAGTTTACCAACAACCATCACCGACAGCTATTTACCCTAGAATGCCCTACCCTCAGAATTCTTTTGTACCTTGGGGATAACCAAATTGGTTGAATGTCCCAACATATGGAGGCGATTTTGTTAATACTGCTGGAGGATATGGTGGACTCCCCCATGGAGGACCACTGTGAGGACCTCGAGGACTTGGAGGTTCTAGAAGTCCTTAAGGACCTAGTGGGACATTTGGAGGACCACCACCTGGAGGCCCACCACCACCACCTAGAGGTGGAGGACCACCACCTCGAGGACCACCACCACCACCCCGTGGAGGACCGCCACCACCACCACCACCTTCCGAAGGACCCCCTCCCTTGGGTGGCCTACCTCCCCATGGAAATTCTAGAAATCAACAACCTTTTCAACAAACTTCGAGGGCATCATCCATACCCATCTATCAATCAACATATGGTCCTACTGGTTCGCAAATGCCATATCAGTACTACCAGTATCTGCAACCAAATCAACAACTACCATTTCTGGCTACTTTAGATCTTCCATACTTGTCAAGATTGATAAATGAATGGATCCATGATGACCCCTCTTGGCCTGCCATTCCTATAGAGCTGCCTTCAGATATACCCAAGTTTGATTGTAAACCTGGTAAAGATCCAAAAAACCATGTGATGATATTTCATTTATGGTGATCATCCAATTCTTTGATGGAGGATTCAATCCGTCTAAAGATTTTTCAAAGAGCCCTCTTTGGTATTGCCGTGAAGTGGTACATCGATTTACCACAATACTATTTTTGGGACTTCAATGCTTTAGCAATGGTGTTTTTAACACAGTTTCAATTGCCAATCCGATATGAAACAGGTACAGACCTTTTGACTTTTCTTCGACAAACCACATCAACTCACATCTCCGATCATATCCATGAATGGAGATGAAGATGAATGTTATTTAAGGCCCCCATTCCTGATCAATTGCTCACTAATTGGTTTACAAAGTCTTTACTTCAACCTATTTCTAGAGATGTTTCCATGGGAGGCATCGTTACTGAGGAACAAGCTATTAGCTGCGCTCAGTACCTAGACTTGATTTACTCCCAATGAGGTACTCTATATGATATGATTCCCGATGCTCCTCGACCTACAACTGATCCATCAAGACCTGCAACTGAACCACCTGCTGATGGCATACTTGTTTCGGTTCAAATGCAAACAACGACAAAATCTTTAAAGAAACAAGATCAAGTCGCCACTCCGTCAAATAAACCAGCACCATGTACCAAACCTGTACCCTCTACTATTGCTTCCACTGAAGTAAACACGATGCAATCAAATGAATCTTCCAGAGGAAATAATAAAGGAAAAAATAAATCTAAAAAACCTGATAACCAACAGGAAGAAAACAAAACACAAAACTCAGATGCTGATTCAAAAGGTAAGCGAAAGGTAAAATTTCCTTGTTTAATCTGCAAAGGTGACGATTTTACAAAAGAATGTCCTCATCGTGAGGAAGTTAGTAAGTTCTTGAAAAATTCATCCACCCCATAATCCTTCATAGATCCTTTCCCTTCCCAACAATAGTTAATTGATCATAAGTCCTTAAATGAAACTTTTTCCTCCACCGATGAAGTTCGAATGATGTCTAGTGAAATAGTAAATTTAAATACAAGAGCACATAGTTATGACCCTCCTATGGAAAAGAAACTTGATGATATTGTTGAGTCCAGATTTGGTCCCTTTTTAACCATCTTTAATCACCTTTCTTCCCTTGCTTTACACTGCTTAGCATATCAATCAGACTGACTTTCTT
>LPNX011047738.1:81667-92734 GCA_001517045.1 Pseudotsuga menziesii | reverse complement strand
GGATCTAGATTGACTCCTTTCCTATCCAATAAGCTCAATATTCTGTCCCTCAACACTCCACGAAAGGGCCTCCTTCCAGCTTGCTCCATTCAAGCAACGATCCGACCTTTTCTCCTATTTCTTTTCATTTCTACAAAAAAATCAACACTTTACCCGGTTACCATTTTCAGTTCATAGCTGTGATTTTATTTGGATCTGTTTCATCAAAGTAAAATATACATAGATCTAATATTTCATAGCTCATATCCTAGATCTTGCACTTAAAAAAGTATCATAACCATCCCAGATCTAGTTGTAGGGGAATTGTCCTTTTTGCATGAATTTGAAAGAAAACTTGTAGATCACATGCATTAGATTTCCTTTCGCTGTTACAAATTTCAATATTCTGCAATATCAGTGCATCTTAATTGGCTGCACAAACAACAAGCCAAGATCCCAAGGAAAGCTTGCTTTCCTTGGTTCCTTTTTCGTCGATTTAGCTAGTTTAATTTCATTATTTTTTGAGATAAAGTAGGCTGACCCAAAGGTACTCTTAAAGTGCTTTTGGGCATTTTTTATTCTAACACGCTCGTTGTCCTTTAGCAGGGCTGACAGAGAAGAAAGGAAGCTGCTGTCCAAAGTGGCTTTTGGAGCGCTCAAATCTCCCCCAGGGGTCTCTCTTTTGTCACAAAATTTGTAAAATTTTTGTATAACAGTAAGATCTTGGTTTCAGCCTGTATAAGGACCAAGAAAGCACTGATTTATCAGTGCTTTGATATGGTAACCTCTGTAATAAAATCATTCTTTGAATAGGCTCTTTCAAGCCCATTCCCCATCCCCCCTGGGGGGATTGGAGTCGGTGTCATTTTCGTCATTTTCTGTTTTTTCCTTTTTCACTAGAATTGATCTGATTTGCAGGGTAGTATACTTGATCTTGTTGTTAATTCCATACTCCATATCTTACATTTCAAAGTAATCATAATACTTACCCCACGATTTCCCGAGTGACCCGCAAAGGGAAAGAGATTCGTGGTAGGATTAATCAGAAAACCAGATTTGTGTAGTTGTTTTATTTTTCATCTTTTGTTTATCAGCAATTTAAAATTAACCCCTCCTTGATTCCCCGATTGAGATCCACTTGGATCGAAAGAGGTTCTTGGAGGCTTTTTTCTTTTAAACAAGTTATTAAAATTTACAAGACTCCAGTGTGTATGCTCTGCACTTGGCTGCGGTTCGTCCGATCAGTCAAGCTGTATCAAAAGCACTTGAGTGACTAGCATAATTAGGACTCACTCTCCCCAATTGACAAACCATCAGGTGAAAATCCAACACCTCGATCAAACCTCTACAGTGGCAAAATACCCAAAGGAAGCGGGAACTTACTGAAAAGTGACCTCGGGGCACCGATCTCTGTCACACCCTAACGGGTGCGTTACGAACAATAGCCCCAGAGATTCCATTTCAGCCCACATATTCCTTGCGGATAGCCGTAAAGGTTTTGTTTTGGACATACTCCAAGTACTCTCGGGTATATCTGGAGTTCCCCCTTAGCCTAATTTAATCAATTCATACTTCAATTTTAACTTAAAGCATACCAAGATGCAATCGCAAAACATTCACTCGAAACACATGCAAGCACACTGATCTATTTGACTTGACTCCATTATTAAGGCACTGGTCATTTTTGCTTCATATATATATTGTTTATCAACTTTGTGCTTTCGTGTGTTATTTTCGTATCTTGTCATCTTCAATTGTTTATAGTTAAAATATTCGAACTCCTAAGTAACTGATTCAGTTTAACATCACCACACTAAGTAATCATCTTTAGTAACTTAATAGGGTCTACCCCCCTTGGCTTCGTTAGGAGTTGAGCCTAAACGGAGGAGTCAAGAACAAGGTAACAGCCTTGACTCGAGACTTGGCCCCAAAAACACACCAAGTGGTTTGAAGATTTCTGCCACGTGATCTAGGTGTGTGAAAAGGCAGCAACAAGCAGAAGGCCCAGGATGGGGCACAATGCAAAAGGACTATTTTTTAAAACAGCCTGCTGCTAAATAAAGATCATATGATGCCAGTTGAGCGTGGGACCAAAGCCTAATCTACTCTTATTGAAATTCCCAAGGAAACTATTTCTAACATGCATGAAATTCAAACAGACACCTCTAGCAGTACCATTGATAAGGGCAAGACTGTCTCCATTGAGCAAACTGCCAAATACATTTCCGATACCAAGGAGACCTATCATTGGCAACAAAAATGGAGATAAGCAAATCTGATTCAAACTTTAGAAATGATCGTGCTTTTTCTTTGTAAAATGCATTTGGAACAAGACATGTCGCATATCTAAATAGTATGATGAGAATTGGGAGCCCAGTCATTGGCATATTGAAACTTTTTGCAGGCTTGGTAAATGTTATATATGCATGCTCTTTGGTTCTAAGGAAGCAGCTCATGGAGTGCTCCTAAATCACACGAATGAGTGCTAAGGCCACAACTTATGTCCAATCCTGACAAGATGACTTCTGCCTCACAACATCAATGCCCTCTTTGGAATGAATTTCCAAGACCACTAGAACATTGTCAGGCATGTATGAACAGAATTGTTAAACCCTTGGTCGACTACTAGTTGGAGATAGAAAAGAGGCCCAATCTATGAGATATAATGCACGTGTATGTGTTGAAACTGATCTTACACACGACTTGACATCTGCAATTCAGCTACATCTACCAGGTAGGGTGCATGTTCAAAAAATTATTCAACTTTCCAATGCTTGCCTTGCCCATTTCTTTCCTGCCAAATGACCCATATGATTAAGGATTACCCATTGAAGACATAAATCTGACAAGATGATGACTTCTGCCTCACACCATCAATGCCCTCTTTGAAGTGAATTTACAAGGCTGCTAAAACATTGTCGTGCATGTATTGACAAAATCCTGAAACCCCTTGGTCAACTACCAGTTGGGGATAAAAGAGATACCCGATCTATGAGACCTGATGCACGTGTATGTGTTGAAACTGATCTTACATGCAACTTGACATCTGAAATAAGGTTTACATCTACCAGGCAGGGTGCACGTTCAAAAACTGATTCATCTTCCCAATGCTTGCCTTCCCATCTGATTAAGTATCACCCATTGAAGAAACTTGATATGACAACTAAGACAAAATGTTCCAGATAAATATGTTGGAAGTACACATCCAGCATGCTCTATCGTCAACTCTGCCCAGTAAACAGATATGAAACAGCTCCTGGCGGATCAGGATCCGATCTGGGGATCCATCCCCAGGGACTGACGGATCCGATAACATAGCTTTAAGTGTTATCCTATTGTTCGGCCAAATCTACAATTCCTATAAATGCCACCGTAGCTATAATCTGTTCATGAACTACATTCTTCAACTATGTAAGAGGCAGTGGGAAGGAACCAGGGATGATTATACCAATCGAATTGGACGAGGTTTAACCAAGTAATATTAAGGAGTCAGCTTTCTCAAATGAACCTAGACAGGGATTTGGAGACGAAATTAATAGCACCATTTGAGAAAGGTGTGTGAAGATTCTTGTTTATGAGCTCTCCACTCAAAAGTTTATAATTTGTCTATGCTTCATGATGCGACACTAATGCCATGGCCCATAGTCCATCATCCATAGTGTTCGAAATTTGGACATTCAACAATTTACCATATAAATCAAAGCCTTTCACAATTCACCGTACCTTTTTTGTCAATATTAAAACTGGATGTACATTTCATTTCTCTAATTTACATGAACTTATATCTATATGATCTAAAATCTAATTTTATGGATTCGGCCATGATTTATCTGTGAAATGTTGAATATTTGAAATGTTTTCTAAAAAGAGTTTTTCAGTGAGTTCTGCCAAGTTGCTGATTTGACTTTCAATTTTCACTTTGCTAAGTGGACTTCAACACCATGGTAAACAAATGCAAAATATAAAACTATAAAAGACAGAGAAAAGGAGATTTATTCCCTCAATACATCTTAAGCCCGGAATTTTGATATTTACTACAGTTTCTTACCAAATTCCTTCAATGGCTCTTCCGAGAAATGAGACCGACAATTGCCGCGCAAGGCCCTGGCTCAGATCGTAAACGTTCAACAAAACCTTATAACCTTCCTAAAAACCGAAAATTAAATTAATTCCAATTTTAAACCCCCAAAACAAAACCAGAATCAACGAAGGTCTCGCACAAAACACAGAGGTACAAACGCACCTCTCCCATCGCGATTATCCGTGCCCAACTGAACCTGTTATTATTGATTACAACGATTAATATTAAGTCAGTGTATACCCTTACGAAATCCAAAACGCATCTTTTACACGAATAATTAGACTTATGATATAGGGATTCCTCACCTGATTTGGCTGCAAAATTGACCCAAGAAAACCAGAATAATCGAAAACCCACTTATGATATAGGGATTCCTCACCTGATTTGGCTGCAAAATTGACCCAAGATAACCAGAATAATCGAAAACCCTTCAAATGGAGGAGGAAAACTGAGGATTTTACACCAAATTATGTATAATTGTGTTACCGACCGTTGCAAAAATGGCGACACGGAGATTCGAAGTGCAAACCTTGAAAAGAGGGTAGGAACTCGGGCTCTACCGACTCCAACGGTGCCAGATGCCAAGTTCCAAATCGCAAAATTCCTCCGGAGGGTTCCAGATCTTCCGATTTCGCCCAAAGCACCAGGACGGACCTTGGAAATTGTCAACCGTCAGCGAAAAATAAAACTTGATGCCATATTAAACGAAATAAGTAGTGCAGTTAATTGTTGTTATACCTACTTCCCTCGCTTCCTTCGTATTTTTGTAATTTTCACGGAGTCATGGCGACAAGAGGCTTGGCTTGTAATAATTTAAATTTTTAAATAATAATAATATTTAAATAATAATAATATAATATATTAAATTGATGTATGAGTCCAATGATTTAGGGTCGTATTTTCACTTTGAAGGATTATGATTGGTTGAACCGTCAGTGTTGAAAGGCAATAACAGTTATTCTTTAGGTTACATCAAAATTTCACTTTATATTCAACACAATATTAGAGTGCAATTAGTTGAGCCCTTTCAATGTTGACTAGGCAATAACAATAATTATTATTCTTTGATTTTAAAAAAGTTATATTCAAGGTAATACAATGGAAATGTTCGAGTCCAATGGACTGATATTTGAAATTTGAAGTGTGGGTCTTAATTTTAATTCGAAGGGCATTTATTCTCTTTACCTAAATAAGTGTATTAAATTTTAAAAAAAAATTGTAAATAATAAATATTTTTTTTAATTTTTTATAATTTTAATTAATTGAGCACCCTTTAATATCTATATGAAAAAAATGATATATTTTTAATTAAACTTATTTTGAACACATTAAGTTAAGTAACATAACAACTATTCTATTCTATTTTTTCGAGTTTGAGAATGCTTCATTATAGAAAAAAATACTTAGTCTATGCCATAACCATATTGTGGCATCCATGTGCAATCCAAGCTTGAGATATGTAAGAATGATAAGGATTGGGCACCTAAGAAAAAATAATACACAACTCGGAAAACATTAAAAAATAAAATCCTACATACCAAGCAAGTTATCAAAGCTAGCTTAACCAGGCTTGGGGCATCAAATATTGTGTTCAACACTTGTCGTGAAATCATACATGTATGTGATGGAGGGGCCTAAGTAAATTGAATCCTTGTAACTCACTGCATGTCTGAGTCTCAACACTCTGCCTTTTAAATTGAACCAAAATACCAAAAGAAGTTTATTAATGGCTAGATTTGAGAAAGTTCTAGGTGTGAGTAATTAAGGGCTTGGGGCTCTAAAATTTGTTGTGTTTTGTACCAGTCCACAATTCAGTCAATCGACAGTCACGGGTAGGAATTTAAGTTATTTAATTAAAACAATTAATGTGTATAACATCTATGTCGAAACCGTTTTCCATGAGTGTAAGAAGATCACAAGAATCCAACGTGTCAAATCTTAGTTGATAGTGTTAATTAAAATATGGTAAATTTAATATAAGACTTACTTATAGTTGTCTCTTACTCTTTGTGTCTTGACATTTTTAATATTGTATGGTTGTCTTTGCACCTTGACCTAATTCATATTATAAGGTGAGGATTTGCATGGATAATAATCCTTAGTTATGACCGTGAGAGGAGGATTTAAAGAGAAGAGCATGTAAAGACAAGTAATTTTATTATGTATCTTGGTAGCACTGAGGACAAACGTTTGGAAGGACGGGTGGAGATTACAGCACGATCATGCCACCCATTAAATCGAAGACTATTCTTGAGCCAACAATTGTTTTTTTAATTTTATTAATAACCATTGTTTCTCCATATCGTGTGCCCATTGACACCTCTCTATAGCAATGCATATATCGACTTATGCACAGTTTGTGATCCTAGCTACATGCCATTATTTGTATTTGCATGTCATCAAGTGTTCTTTATAGTTGTCGTGAGTCCATGATATTCATGCAAGAAATGAAGTCTTGTAGAGGAGGACTTATCAAACTGGCCTTTTGAATTTCATTTTGACGAAAAAAAAGTGGACATTGATAGCGAGGTTCATATAGGTAGTAGGCACAAATTTGTGAGCTCCTTTTGGTCCTAGTAGTATACTAGTAGTTATTCTTTTTTGTTATAGTCGTAGTTGTTGACACATTTTCACACTTTAGATTGCATCCCCAATTGACTCGAGAGTCAGAGTCATGTCTCGATGGCTAGTGCCTCATAGTCATAAATGATTACTTACCATCTTGCACAACTAAGTAGTGAGTGCATGACATGAGTGAGTAAGTGATTATAATTTATCATATTTCCAATATTTTGAATGATGAGTTGAAATTTATAGCATAAGAATTTCAACATCTTGAGAAATTTATATGGATGGGTAATTTCAAATGTTGCCCTTCTTTTGAAATGTCGATATAAATTATGCCCTTCTTAATTGGAAGGGTAAAATTCAAATTTTAAATTTTTTTGAAAGACAATTTTAACTTTACACTTCTGGAAAGGGCTAGAACCCTTCGGAAGGGCTGGGAAGGGTTCAATATTGAACGCTGGTATAGTGACAATATTATGTATATTGGTTGAGCCTTTTCAATGTTGATTGGGCAATAATTATTATTCTTTGATTTGAAAAAGTTATATTCAAGGTAATATAATGGAAATGTCGAGTCCAATGACAATATTATGTATATTGGTTATTATGTATATTGGTTGAGTCTTTTCAATGTTGATTGGTAATTATTATTCTTGGATTTGAAAAATTTATATTCAAGGTAATATAATGGAAATGTCGAGTCAAGTGATAATATTGTGTATATTGGTTGGGCGGTGGCTATATACTGGACAGACTTTCCCTCGGGAGGGGAGCCTGTCCAGTGCACACCGTTGGATGAGAAATCCGACGGTGTGCACTGGACAGGCTCCCCTCCCGAGGGAAAGTCTGTCCAGTATATAGGGCGCTCCGGTTTGAGCCTTTTCAATGTTGATTGGGCAATAATTAAAAAAAAAACTTTTTTTTATATTCTTTTGGGATTCAAGGGAGCTTTCTTAGCCACACGAATGGACACCGGGGTGATAGGACTTCCCCACCATCTAACTGTTGTGCAATTCCTCGAAGCAATCATTATTATTCTTGTGATTTGAAAAAGTAATATTCAATGTAATATAATGGAAATGTCTAGTGAAGTGACAACATTTGCATCATTTCACTATGTTGCTTTGATAATGAAGGTTTATTTTGATTTAGGTTAATATCATTTTAACAAACTTTTATTATTTTAAGATGTGAATATTTAAAACTAATTAGAACTAGGTTGAATAACTTTGAGATTTAGTGGTAAAAGAGTATATAATATCCATCTATAAATATATGTATTTCAGAAAATTTTAGGGGTTGAATTTCGGCAAAATTTTTGGGGATTTCAAATTTTGAATGAGCGAATTTCGTGTGTTGTAGTGCTTTATTATCATTCGCCCCCTCGTTTATTTATTTTAAAAATGATGTGTATAGGGCTAGCCCATGCGTATTTACGAGGGAGGGGAAAAATTTGGCTTTTGCCCATGAAATTTGAGTTGCATCCCTACATTTGTCCCAATTTCTAGAAAGGGGGATTTCTTGGAGCAAATTTTCCCTCTCCATTTCATATAAATTGGGCTTCTAGCTCCCATTCACCCCATTTTTATTGAATGAGGATATTTTAGGACCATGTAGTCCTAATTTTCTAGAATAGAGGGTCTTAGGGGAATGATTTCTCATGCAAAGTATTCTTGTGGAGGGGTACATAGAGAAGGGTCAACTAACCCTTTATAAAGGATGGTAGGGGCACCTACTGAAAGGATAACTCGACCCTTCCTCAAACAAAGTTTTTGAATAATGGGGATCCCTGTGAAGGGCCAACCAACCCTTCCCCTAGCATATTATTCTCACGGAGGAAGAGCACAAAGAAGCATTAATCAACCCTTCCCCAATTATCGTATTCTCATGGAGGGGGAGTAGGGAGAAGGGTTGGTCAACCATTCCTTAAGGACGATGTTGGAGTCATGGGTTATCTAGTGGAAGGGTTGATTGACACTTCCTTGAGGATGATATTGGAGCCATGTGGTATCAATTGGAAGGGTTATATCACCATTACTCAAGCAAGATTTTGGTGTAAATGTGATCTCGGAGAAGGATCGGTCAACCTTTCCTCAAGAAATGTATTCTCATGGAGGGAGTTCATCCAGATGGAGATCGTTGTCCACCCACCTATTCCACTGACTCAAAACAATTGTCCATTCTGGCAGTTTCTTAGTTATTTTTCTACGGTTTTTTGGGTCCCAAACTTTCAAGGTCGTTTTGAGGCCCTAAACGACGTTTTTTGACGATTCAGGGCCAATTACATGTTTATACATTTGGTTGCAGTCGAAAGATGTAAAGCTAGAATAGACCTTTCCAATGGGTTATCGAGCACCCAAATAGGAGATTGTATGCAAAAGTTATGACCCCAGGAAGTTGATTGTTGAACTAACCACCTTGGGGCCGCAAACTTTATGACGGTTCATCTTCTAGAGTTATTTTTTGGACTTGTGGGGTTCTCACCCTCATGCTTATTATAAATAGGCCCTTTTGGCCTCATTTTGTATTCAGCTTGTCACGAGTGAGCGTATCCACCACATCTCTTCTCAGAGATACAACTACCACCATTCTAGCTGCTTTTGTTTTACAGTTTGTTTTGCTTCATTTATTTAATAGAATCTGAGTTTACTATCTCACTGTGTTTATTGTCATTCACTTCAACAAATGTCACACCAGGAGATCATCTCAACACATAGTTTGAGATATGATATGGGATTTGACGCAATAGATACCATTGCTTCATGAGGGGGGAGGATTGATCTAGATGGAGATAAGTGGGAACCCACCTATTCCATTGGCTCAAAACAATTGTCCATTGTGGCAATTTCCTAGTTATTTTTCAATGGTTTTTCGGGTCCCAAACTTCCAGGTATGTTTTGAGGCCCTAAACAACATTTTTTGGCAATTCGAGGGGAAAATGAGCCAAATAATTATACATTTGGCCCTAATCAAAAGATGTAAAGTTCGTATAGACCTTTCCAATAGGCTATCGAGCACCCAAATCGGAGATCGTATGAAAAATTTATGACCCGGGAAGTTGACTGTTCAACTAACCACCTTGGGGCCGCAAACTTTATGACGGTTCATCTTCTGCAGTTATGTTTTGGACTTTTGGGGTTCTCACCCTCATGCTTATTATAAATAGGCCCTTTTGGCCTCATTTTCTATTTAGCTTGGCACGGATGAGCGTAGCAGCCACATCTCTTCTTAGAGATAGCTACCACCATTCTAGTTGTTGTATTTATAGTTTGTTCTATTTCCACTATTTAATAGAATATGTGTTTACTATATCTCTATTTTCATTGCAAAATGTCTGTGTTTGTGATTCTCTATTTGTTCTTTCATTTCGTCCACACATAAATCCAGATCAGGCATGTGCAATGAAAGGGTCAGTCAACCCTACCTTGAGGATGGCATATGTGTCAAGATTTATCCAGTGGAAAGGTCAACCAATTATTTCTCGATGATGGTATTCATGTAGTTGAGTATCCAGTAGAAGGATCGGTTGACCCTTCCTTAAGCAATTGTTTTTCATAAGGGGGATCCCATGGAAGGGTTGACCAACCTTTCCTCTATTATAATATTTTCATTAAAGAGGACCACAAACAAGGGTCAATCGATCATTTTTCAAGGATGTTATTTATGTCATAGTGTTCCAATGGAAGAGTCATTCAACCCTCATTCAGGCATAGTTTTCACATAAGGGTATCACGTGGAAGGGTTGATTGGCCCTTTATCTAGCATATTATTCTCATGGAGGGGGAGCATTGAGAAGAATTAACAAAAACCCTTCCTTAATTATGGTATTCTCATGTAGGGGGGGGCATGGACAAGGGTTAGTTGACTCTTTCACAATGATTATATTGTATTCATGGGTTATATAATGGAAATATTGCTTGATCCTTTCCAAGGATGGTATTGAAATCATGAGGTAATCTAGTGGAAGGCTTGGTCGACCATTCCTCAAGCAAAGTTTTGGCGTAAGGAGGACCCTAGAGAAGGGTTGGTTGATCTTTCCTCAAGCATTAGTATTCTCATGAAGGGCGAACATTGAGAAGGATTTTTTTACCCTTCCTAAAGTATGGTACTTGTGTCAACATGTATCCAGTGGAAGGTTTAACTAACCATTCCTCAAGGATGATATCCTCAAGCGGATATTTTTCATAATGAGGATCTTGCAAAAGGGTCGCCTGACCCTTCCTTAAGCATATTATTCTCATCGATGGGAACCACATAGAAGGTTATTTGATCCTTCCTCAAGGATGGTATTTGTGTTGCAAGGTGTCCAATGGAAGGGTTGGTTGCCCCTCCTTCGAGCATATTTTTCACGTAAGGGGTATCCTATAGAAGGATCAATCAATCATTTCTCTAATATAGTATTTTCATGGAATGAGAACATGGATAAGGGTCAATTGATC
>LPNX011047738.1:15226-81367 GCA_001517045.1 Pseudotsuga menziesii | reverse complement strand
TATATATATATATTAGTACTTTCTATTCATAGTAGAATAAAAGATACATTCTTCATGTGCATTTGCACTATTACATCATTTGTTGTATGTCACAGCCAAAATTAATCTAACAATCATTAATTAATCTAACAATCATTCACATTGAAATTCTATGACCAACATAGATCTATCTTAAACCCAGATCTATTAAGCACCGAGAGGGATCCAATTCCTTGAGGTGTATTTTTTTTTTTAATCTCAAGGAATTGGATCCTTCTCGGTGCTTGATAGATCCAGGTTTAAGATGGATCTATGTTGTTGTTGTTTTTTATGAGCCAACTTGAATTTTTTACTTACTTTTTTTATTTTATTATTATTATTTTTGATAGGTTATGAATCAACATGGTAATGTTACGTAACGTGACAAAATCTCCCACATACTAGCTTGTAAGCACCTCGCTACTCTCGGTGCAACAAAAAATTCTTCACACACCCATCACTATATTCTTGTAATACATCAACTTATAATCCCAACATGTTACATTTTTCTCATTGCAAGGATAAACAAAGTTTTAAAAACAAAGCATGGTTATAGTCCACCAAATCTTGTGTACCAATTTATTAATACGTTTAAGGAGAAAATGAAAATATGACTATTTGTATGGCCCAACAATCAATACTATTAATGGTGGGTGAGTTTGTATGCAATTCTAAGTATACCTTCCTTGAAAGCGTTCCCATGATGTTGTATACATAGTACGATTAAAAAACGTGGGAAAAAATCATAATTTTATTATTGAAAACAAAATTCCATAGTGTATATATATGCTTAACAACAAATGTTTATGAAAACATAGGTACAGCCTGCTAAGCCAAAAATTATGATAGTTTGAACAATACAACTTGAGAAATACATAATAGGGAAATTAATTACATATCATGAAGAACTTCGATCATGATTTGGAACAAAGTGTATGCTAATAACACAAACAAAATACAAAATCGAGAATGTTGCATCTCTTATATAAATTCGGGACCCTCACGGAAGGGTTGATGATAGTACTCAAAGTGATCGTCATTGTGGTGTTCCGAGATGAGACAATGTCCTTGAGCCAACTGAATACATTCCTTATAAAGGGAATCTGCAACTTGGTTGCACTCCTTTTAAACATGTTGACAAGAAAATTTTCAAAATTCCTTTTAAGGAGCAAAACTTCATCTAATAAGGATGACAATAAAATATTGTGACATCTCTTAACTCTCATGGTCCAATTGATGAAAATCATAGAGTCCTCGAAGATTTGGATATTCCTTCAACCTTTTTCAAAAGAAAAGAGTAACATAATTTTTAGAGATAATAGTTTTGCAAAATTATTTGTTCCTTCCCTAGCCCAATTTTTAATTTAGAAAAATGTGACTCCAAAAGGTAAACAACTCCTCCCCCCCTCCACATGAAGGGGGTTCTCCATGAGATGCTCCGTTAAAGAAACCCCAAGGATGAACCTTGTTGATATTTTCCCATTTTATAACTCAAATAGGACAAACACCTTTTTCTTCAGGAAAAAAAAGAGAGAATTACTACCCCTTGGGCTACTATGAGATCGAGCATTAACAACTTATGTTGAAATATAGAGTTGTTCTTAGCGATCCAAAATCCCCATCTAATAATGAGTGGAATGGATTCAAATGGTAAGTTACCTTCAAGATGAAGCTAGCTATGTAAAGTGTCCTCTACATCATCTCCTTTCCATGTGAGTATTTTGCTAGGATCTTGGAACTTTCATGCCAAACTGACTTTGAAAATGGACAAGAGAGGAACATATGTTCAAGATTTTATGAATTGGACTTACAAAGGGGGCATCAACAAGGCCCAACTTTCTATCATTTTTGTAAATTGTCCTAGGATGGAGCTTTATTTTTCAACACACACCACTTGAATAACCTGGCTTTAGATGGACATTTTAGTTTCCACAAGCATTTCCACCACCACTTTGGACCTCTATTGAGGAATTCAATACTAAGCCAGGGATAACCTCTTTTGGGGGTATAAGTACCTATTGGGTCCTACATACGATTCAAATTTTATTAATGTTAAATTTTAATATTTACTAAATTTATTCATGTCACTTTTGGTTTCAAATCCCAATGTTCTAAAAAAATTAAAGTTAAATATTGATGGGTTAAACTTGGAATAACCCTTCAATTGCAAAGTTAGAAAATATATGTCACACTTAGAACAAGTTAGGTGTAAATTTTAATTTGTTTTGCTTGGAAAAATTTGTAATTCCTTTCTATAAAGGGTGACAGAGATTTTGATGGACTTTGAAATTGAAGACTATATGAGACCCCTTTATTTTTAGGAGAATGGACTTTATCGATGCAATGCTTTGATTACTTTAGTTTACATAGATGTGACCTCTAGGGAGGAAACATGAATGTGGCCCTCCCTTAACATGTTAAAAACACACCTTTCACATGGGTAGAGAAATTAGTACCTTGCATTTTTTTAAGGATTAATAATGATTAATAATCATGGGTCAATTATGGTTAGGAAAATGTTATACACCTAGCGGAAAAGCATAAATGACATATATATCCCAGCATATACAACAATTATTAACTATTAGGGTTAGTTCAAGTGGTCATGAACCAAACGTGAGATCTCTCCCCAATGCATGGGAGGTCACCGAGTTTGACTCTCTTTAATTCTCTCAAGGCAAGGTTCTTGGAACTTAGGCATCACCATCTTTACACTAGGTACCATCCTTGAAATGAGGGGAAGTTCCCAAAAGTTTCCCTGAGAATTATATTTCAAGGAAAAAAAATATACAATAGTTATTGCTTCAATGTCAGGTGCTTCTTAAGAGTCACATGGTTGGAAAAGTGGACTCTCTATCATCAATGTATTGCTTGCACCAAAATTTTTGCCACTATGAAAGTTGCCTTTGTGTTGCAACTTCCTAGGTTAATGTAATAACATCCTTCCTCGCTCTAGTGTTGACATTGTCCCTAGTTTCAATGGTATGTCTTATGTGTCATATTTGACTTGTAGTTATTATAATGTGATGTCCATTATGATCATAAGTCTACATATCACTATGTTGGAATTTCATTCTACATTAAAACTCTTCCCCCTCCCATTGAGATTTTTTCTCCATTGATCTAGATGTCTCTTTCCAAATATGCCTTATTAACTATGAAGTTTTATAGAACTATTGAAGGGCATGTGTACACATAACAACAATCTATTTGGAATCAATGGTTATTCCATATACCTAATAATGAGTTTTCTCTTGGGATTCTGTTGCTCAGTCGAGAGTTTGTTGGTCAATTGAATGGTGTTGTTTGTCATTGATGTAAACATGGAGTTTGAGAGTTTGTTGGTCAATTGAATGGTGTTGTTTGTCATTGATGTAAACATGGAGTTTGAGAGCGTGTTGGTCAATTGAATGGTGTTGTTTGTCATTGATATCGACACTGGAGTTATCAAACCCTTCCAAAGTTCTTTTATAATATTCATTTAAATATTGGCATATATAAACTCTGTTAAATATTGGGGTTGTTAAGTATTGACATGTGCTATTGAATATTGGCATATCAACGCTTAGTATTGAATATTGGCATATCAATGCCTCATCTCATATTGTTTGAGAGAACCCATAGATGATTAACGTTGACAAACAATTAAGATTTATTCACGATTTGGCAAAAAAACAATTTGTTATATTTATTGAAGTTTAGTTTACACAGTTTTGATCTATCGAAGATTAATTTTATTCACAATTTGGCCAAAACGAATGTTTATTGAGAATTGGTTTACACAGTTATAACCGTATCTAACTGTTTAATACGGTATGCATTGTAAGATAAAAGAATATGTGTGTGTACAAAGAGTGAGTGTAAAAAGACTGGTATACTCTGTCATGAATTAAAGAGAATTGAAATCAATGTACATAGAGCACATAAAATGTCTTGAATGAAGAAAACACAGAGCAATTAAGAAAATGGTGAAGTCTCTCAGCAATGGAGAAAACACAGAGCAAAAAAATGTTGAATAGTGAAGAAAATGCTAAATGGTGAAGTCTCTCAACAATGGAGAAAATGCAGAGCAGTGAAGTGTTTTAGCAATGAAGAAAAATGCAGAGTAGTGAAGAAAATGTTGAAATGTAGAAGAGGTTTATTGCCTTAGTTAAAAAAAAACATTGGTATGCATTGAGTTTCATTGATATATTAACACACATTATGATGAGTCAAATGTTGTATTGTAAATTTCTCACTGACAGTTTGTATTGTATGAGTTGAGTACATTTTATGCACGTCAAGACAGAAGAAATATTGTTGGTTCTATAAATTAAATTCTCTTCCTATGTGTGTGCTCATATAACCGTAGATTAATCTAGAAAAAACGAATAAAATAGTATGCAAAAGATTTGAAAAGTTTACTAAGATTAATTAGATATAGGATGCAAATGAATTGAGATAATTCATATTATTAATTATGGGAATTGGAGCAAGTTTTATAAACAATACTTGCTGCATAAATCAAGACAGAATGACAAAGTTGTTTTGACAAAGATAAATTGGTTTTTGATAGAGATAAGTTGGTTTTTGACAGAGATAAGTTGGTTTTGAGAAAGGTGTTTTGACTGATATAAATTAGTTTTTGACAAAGATTGACAAGATGATTTTGATAGAGAAGTTGTGACAAAATTGCATTTGGCAAAGTTTATATTTGATATAGGTTGGATTTGAAAATGGTAACATGTTTTAGCTTGAAAATTTGTGGAACAGGTTGGGCTTGTGCTATAGGGAGGAAGGGAGGGGCTAGAGAAGACTATAAGTCTTCAATACAAGTTGATTCTTGTACAAAGAAGGAGTAGAATCTTCTTTTCAGTAGATGCTGAAGAAACAGAGGTAGCTGCCTCATTTGAGTTATTGACTCAAATAAAACTGATGTATTAAGAAGTTGACGCTTGCCCTACATCTAAAGAAAGAGGGTTTTTCCCTTTATGGGTTTCCTCATGAAAAATTCGGTGTCTCAGTGTTTATGGATTGATTAATTGTTTTGATTTAATTTTAAAAAGAAGTTAAAAAGTAATTTCTTGTAACTAACTGATTCATCCCCCCTCTCAGTTAGTTTATCTTTTCCAACAATTGGTATCAGAGTGGGTTGCTTCAGTGTTAGTTTAACTACTACAAGTCTTTGCTTGTTTATGATGGATAAGAAATCTAAGCTTACCAAACATGGATTACCTTTATTTCATGGGCATAACTATGCTTTTTGGAGTGTTAGGATGAAGTTGATTTTGTAGTATCAAGGAGTTGATGTTTGGCAAGCTGTGTTGAATGAATACAAAAATCCAACAGATGCCTGAGGTAAAAAAATCTATGAAAGTAATTCCAAAGCAATGTATGCAATTCTTAGAGGCTTGGCAGGTTTTGAATTTGTTAAGGTAATGCACTGTGAGTCATCAAAAGAATTATGGGACAAACTTAAAAATATTTATGAAGGAGATGCTAAGGTAAATACTGATAAAGTACAATCTTATAGGAGTCAATTTGAAAGTTTAAATATGGAGGAAAATGAAGATATAGCAACCTATTTCTTACACATTGATGAAGTAGTTAATACCATGAGAGGTTTATGAGAAAATATGTATGATATCAATATTGTGCAAAAGCTACTTAGATCTTTACCTGTAAGATTTAACTCAAAAGTATCTGCTTTAGAAGAAAGAACTGAACTTGATACTTTACAAATGAATGAATTACATGGAATACTAACAACGCATGAAAAGAGGACTGCTAGTGACAATCCTTGTAGGAAAGAAGCAACTTTCAAGGCATCAAAGAGAGACAAGAAAAAAGTTAAAACTGAAATCAACAATCATGAAGACTTAGAAGAAGATGTGGAAGAAGCTAACTTCGTAAAAAAATCTAAGAAGAGGGAGTGGCAAATACAAAGGTAAACTTCCCCTCAAATGCTTTGATTATGGTAGAACAAGTCATTTTGCTTCCAAGTGTCCTTTCAATAAACATTATGATGGTGAAGAAGAAAGTAATAGAAAGAATACAAGAATACAAGAAACCATTTCAAAGAAATTCTTATAAAAAGAAGAGTCTATTCATAAAAAATGATAGTGATTCATCATAGATAGATGGAAGTGATGAAAGCTCAGACAATAGACTATATATGGCTTTATATAATTAGAATAATACATTTATTGAAGAAGAAGAAGCTAAAGTTGATATAGAAGCAGAACTTGTAAGTGCACTGACTGAAATTCGAAAGACAAGAAGGGAATATAAGTCTCTTAAAGAAGAAATAAAGAAACTTGAAGATGACTTACAAGAATCTAGCAAATTGATAGAAAGCATTGGGACAATGATAATTGATTTAAAAGTTAAAATAGAAGAAGCTATATTAACTGAAGAAGCATTAAACAAGTTTTTTATAGAGAAAGATAAAGACAATGAATGTATGAATATTGAAGTTGTTTCTTTAAGACAAAAGTTGCAAGAAAGTAACATTATTAGTAGTTCAAAAATTCTAAATCAGATTATTAGTTGTCAAAGATCTACTAATGACAAGACTAGAATAGGGTATGACACAGAGACTACTAATGCAAGTACAAGCACTAACAATACTAGAATAGGGTATAAATTAGAGACTAATAATGCAAGTACAATAACAACCCTTGAGAAAAGAGGAACATGGAAAACGAATACTAGTATGTAGATTGGATTAGCAAAGCAAGAAAGAAATTAGGTTTCAACAGTTCAAAGAAGAATTTATGACAGGTATCAAAATAGATTTGATGGATATTGTTTTTTTTGCCATAAAGCAATTTTCTGTAATGGCTTGTTAAGAAACAGAATTGCATGGAACAACTATGATATCTCTAGATTTAAGTATGGAAGAAGAACCCAAAACACTGTGAACAATTCATACAATAGTTTTGGTGTCTTAAATCTTGAACTTGAATGTTACAAATGAAATAATTTTGGGCATACAGCAAGAAACTGCCCTATAAAATTCTCAAAATATGCTATAAGTAAATACACAGATCTGGAAATTAAATGCTGGAAAAAGAAAAATCAACACCTAAACATTGATCTTGCTTTACAAGCATACCATAAAGTTAAGTGGTGTGTTGATAGTGGGTGTTCAAAACACATGACAGGTAGAAAACATAATTTTATTACTTCAGATGAAGGCAAACAGGGCACAATTACATTTGGTAATGAACAATCAACTCAAATAATTGGAAAAGGCACCGTATGTCTAAATAATAAAAAAATAATGGCTGAAAATGTTTTATTGATTGAAGACATGGAACATAACCTGTTAAGTGTAAGTCAAACATGCGATAAAGGGCACTTTATGATATTTGATTCAAAGCAGTGTCAAATTAGAGATGTCAAAACAAACCAGTTAGTTGGAACAACTTCAACAACACCAAATAATATTTACATATTAGATGAGAAGGATGAAAACTATTATCTTGGGAATGAAGATGAAAATTGGTTATGGCACAAAACACTTGGGCATATTAATTTTGACAATTTGATTCAGTTAAATAAAAAGAAAGCAATAAGAGACTTTCCTCTTATAAAGAGCCTTTCTAGCTCTATCTGCAAGCAGTGTCAACATGGTAAACAAACTAGAGTCAAGTTTAAAACAAATGAATATTCTACAACAAAGCCTTTGGAAATAATACATACTGATATTTATGGACCCATAAGCACAACATGATTAAATGGTGAAAGATACTTTTTTTTATTTGTGGATGATTTCACTCGAATGACTTGGTTATCTTTACTGAAAAAGAAGTATGAAGCATTTAATTGTTTTCAAGTTTTCAAAGAATTGTCTAAAAATGAAATTGATATGAAGATTAAGTGTTTAAGGTCAGACAATGGGGGAGAGTTTGTGTCAAATGAATTCAACAATTATTGTGATGAAATGACATTAAAAGACATTTATCTGTTACAGAAACACCCCAACAAAATGGTGTTGTTGAAAGGAAAAATAGAATTGTTATGGAGATGGAAAGAACAATGTTAAATGAGTCTAGGTTGAGTAATATGTTTTGGACTCAAGCAGTTCATATTTCTATACACATTTTAAATAGAAGCTTGCTAAGAAATAATAATGATAAAACACCTTATCAGTTATGGAAAGGTAGACTAGCTAGTCTAAAGCACTTTAGAATTTTTGGAAGTAAGTGTTATATTAAAAGAATTGATAAAAATCTGGATAAATTGGATTCTAGAACTGATGAAGGCATATTGGTTGGATATTCATGTTCAAGAAAGGATTATAAATGTTATAATTTCAGACTGAGAAAAATTATTGAATCTATAGATGTCAAGGTTGATGAGTCATCATTCTTGCAATAAAAATTTGAAAATAAAGATTATCAAATATATGACAAACTTAAGGAGGAAGAAGAAGCAAGTGATAAAGAGGAAACTAAATCATTAAAAAATGAAAATCTGATTCCTTCTACTTTGTTACAAGGTTCAACTCCATCTAAAACTCCGAGTAAAAGGATACAAAGAAATCATCCTGAAGATCAAATAATTAGTGATATAAATGCAAGTGTTGAGACAAGAAGAAAAAGGCAAGAGTCAATTACAAATCAAGAACAGGTATCATTAATTTCTTTATATGAACCGAAGAATGTTGAAAAAGTAATTAATGATGAACATTGGGTAAAATCCACGAAATAAGAATTAAGTCAAATAGAAAAGAATGAAACATGGGAACTTGTTCCTCGACCTATAAACAAAAATGTTATTGGGGCTAAGTGGGTAAATTCAGAAACAAGTTAGATGAAGCAGGTAAGGTGACTCGAAACAAAGCTAGAATGGTTTGTAAGGGTTATGCTTAGGTAGAAGGTATAAATTATGGTGAAACTTATGCTCCCGTTGCAAGGATGGAAGCAATTAGATTAATTCTAGCTTATGCTTGTTCTAAACGAATTAACATTTATAAAATGGATGGCAAGTCTGCTTTCTTAAATGGTAAACTAGAAGAAGAGGTTTACATGGAACAACCAAAATGATTTCAGTTGTCCGAAGTAGAAAATTATGTTTCCATGTTAAAGAAATCTCTGTATGGGCTAAATCAAGCTCCACAAGATTGGTATTCCTAGCTTGATAAATATCTAAGGCAATAAGGATACAAAAAAGGAAATACTGACAGTAATCTCTACATTAAATAAGAACATGATAACTTGATTATTGTTGAAATATATGTAGATGATATTATATTGGGGAGTGATAATGATCAGCTTAGCAAAAAATTTGCACAAAGTATGTAGAATGAGTTTGAAATGTCTATGCTTGGTGAATTAAAGTTTTTCTTAGGCCTCCAAATTTCATAGTTTGATAAAGGCATTTTTATCTCTTAAACCAAATACATAAATGAAATGCTAAAGAAATTTCAAATGCAAGATTGTAAACCAGTAGGAACTCCTATGGTCATTGGATGCAAGCTAAGTAACATAGATGACTTTGAGAATGTTGAGCAGAAAATATACATATCTATGATTGGTAGTCTTTTATATGTAACAACTACAAGGCTGGATGTTATGAATGCAGTATGTCAGGTTGCTCAGTTTCAATCCTCTCCCAAAGCTTCTCATTTGCTTGCAGTTAAGAGGATTCTTAGATATCTAAAAGGAACAACAGATTACGGCTTATAGTACCCCAATGGTAATAATCTTGATTTATATGCTTTTACTGATGCAAATTAGGAAGGTTGTGTAGATGATTAGAAAAGTACAAGTGGGGCAACATTTTATCTGGGAAGATGTTTGGTAAGTTGGTCTAGCAAGAAACAATTAGCAGTATCTCTTTCTACTGCTGAACCAGAATACATTGCTACTGCAAATTGTTGTAGACAGGTAATATGGATGAAACAAATGCTAGCAGATATACATGTCACCTATGATGAGCCTATTCTTATTTTCTGTGACAATACAAGTGCTATTATCATTTCCAAGAACCCAGTTATGCACTCAAACACAAAACATAATCCAATTAATTTTCATTTTCTCAGAGAGTAGGTCTTAAATAATATTATCAAGATGGAGTATGTTGGCACACATAGTCAAATTGCTAACATATTCACTAAGCCTTTACCTCGGCTGCAATTTGAAAATCTTAGGGAAAAATTAGTTGTTTGTTCTATGTAATCTCTTTCATTTTTGTTATCAAAGTGATGAACAACCAATTATAATTATATATCAGATTTGCAGATTTTCGATGAAAAAATTCTATTGAAGGTTTGGTTCAACTTTCTTGTGGTTCTTTTCAATATTGATAATTATCAGTTATAGCTTGCACAATTATATTCAGGCATATTGGTTACATCTTGCACAGGTATATCTAGGCACAAGGATTTCTGTTAGGGGGAGCATCCTACACTTGGTCAAAGGAGGAGTTGATTTTCCATTGATGTCAAAGGGGGAGAACATGTAGATGTTTGCCATAAATGACAAAGGGGGAGTCTTTTGGTCAGTCAAGATTTTTTTGGTCAATTGAATGGTGTTGTTTGTCATTGATGTAAACATGGAGTTTGAGAGCGAGTTGGTCAATTGAATGGTGATGTTTGTCATTAATGTAAACATGGAGTTTGAGAGCATGTTGGTCAATTGAATGGCGTTGTTTGTCATTAAATTTGTCATTGATATTAACACTGGAGTTATCAAACCCTTCCAAATTTCTTTTATAATATTCATTTAAATATTGGCATATATAAACTCTATTAAATATTGGGGCTATTAAATATTGACATATGCTATTGAATATTGTCATATCACTGCATCATCTCATATTGTTTGAGAGAACCCAAAGATGATTAACATTGACAAATAGTTAATATTTATTCACGATTTGGCCAAAAATGATTTGTTATATTTGTTGAAGTTTAGTTTACATAGTTTTGATCTATTGAAGATTAATTTTATTCATAATTTGGCCAAAATGAATTTTTGTTGAGAATTGGTTTACACAGTTATAACCGTATCTATCTGTTTAATTGTATGCACTATAAGATAAAAAGAAGATGTGTGTGTGCATAGAGTAAGTGGAAAAATACTGGCATGCTCTGTCGTGAATTAAAGAGAAATTAAATCGATGTACACAAAGGATAGAAAATTTCTTGAATGAAGAAAACATGGAGCAATTAAGAAAATGGTGAAGTCTCTCAGCAATGGAGAAAACACAAAGCTGAAAAACGCAAAACAGTGAAGAAAAATTGAATGGTGAAGTCTCTCAGCAATGGAGAAAACACAGAGCAATGAAGAAAACACTGAAGTGTAGAAGAGATTGATTGTGTTAGTTAAAAAAACATTGGTATGCATTGAGTTTCATTGATATATTAACACACATTATGATGAGTCAAATGTTGTATTGTAAAATTCTCAATGACAGTTTGTATTGTATGAGTTGAGTACGTTTTCTGCATGTTGAGACAAAATAAATATTGTTGGTTCTATAAATTAAATTCACGTCATATATGTGTGCTCATATAACAATAGATTGATCTAGTAAAATGAATAAAAAAATATGCATAGCTTTGAAAAGTTTACTGAGATTAATTAGACACTGGATGCAAATGAATTAAGATAATTCATATTATTAATTATGGGCATTGAATCGAGTTTTATAAACAATACTTGCTGCATAAATGAAGACAGAATGACAGAGTTGTTTTGATAGATATAAATTGGTTTTTGACATAGATAAGTTGGTTTTGACAGAGGTGTTTTGACAGAGATATATTAGTTTTTGACAAAGATTGACAGGATGATTTTGACAGAAATGATTTTGATAGAGAAGTTGTGACATAATTGCATTTGAAAAAGTTTATATTTGATACATGTTGGATTTGAAAAAGGTAACAAGTTTTAGCTTGAAAATTTGTGGAACAGGTTGGGCTTGTGCTACATGGATGAAAGGAGGAGCTAGAGAAGACTATAAGTCTTCAATACAAGTTGATGCATGTACAAAGTAGGAGTAGAAGCTTCTTTTTAGTAGATGATAAAGAAACAGAGATTTATGCCTCATTTGAGTTATTGACTAAAATGAAACTGATGTATTAAGAAGTTGATGCTTTCTCTACATCTAAAGAAAGAGGTATTTTCCCTTTATGGGTTTCCTCATGAAAAATTTCGTGTCTCAGTGTTTATGGATTGATTAATTGTTTTGATTTAATTTTAAAAAGAAGTTAAAAAGTAATTTCTGGTAACTAACTGATTCACCCCTCCCTCTCGGTTAGTTTATCTTTTCCAACATATTCAATAGTGTCTGTAAGGGTTATTATAGTTATGTGATTTTTTTTATCAATATAATTGTTTTGTTATCAATAGGATCTTGGTTGGTCTGTAAAGTATGTTGGTGATATTTTTCCCATCAAGGTTAAAATCCACCATAGGCATAAGTAAGTTGTTTATTGTGATTTAGGCATGATGGAAAAATGATTTTCAATTCTATGTGCATAACACTCACTGGGACCTTCATGACTAGTTTGTATGTGGTATCCAACACCCACATGGAATATGCTAGGTCACCTTTTAATAAATAATTGATGTTGAGTTGTGTGTATGAGAAGCCATACAACTTGATTCTCACACATTTCTCATTCATTCCATCATCCAATCAATGCCATCCATTCCTCTTAGATTCAATTATTGTTATTACAATTGTCCTATGTGCTTAAATTATTATGCCTCATGCATACTAATTTTTCATTCTTCTCTCCAAGAGCCTATTCGACATAAAACTTCCTAGAATTACAAGGATGACAATGCATAATGGAGGAGGACTTCATAGATTTTTCCAAAGAAGGGGAAGAATCTATCCTAAGGTCAATATTTATCATTAGGGATGAGCTATTAGATATCTAAAAGGGGACTAGGGATTTCAACGAAGATATCAAGAAAGGAAAAGGGGATATTCTTGGTTCAAATGGGACTTTAGAAAATTTGAATTCTATGGGTGAGGAAACAAAGTTCCCATAGGTTATTCAAGAAGGAAGTAAATGGTCGTGGGATCAAAATAGAATTTTGTTACCACAGATAATGGAGGAAAGGTCATTCTAGTTAGGTGAGTAATATTGGAGGTATGGGGAGAACTTACCGAAAATGAAAATAAATAGTTTGGCCCTTGAGATTAGGAGGAAATGGATTGAAAAGGGTTTCTAGAAACTAGGGACAGAGAGTCATTGATACAATTGAATGGATTCAAGAGTAAACATAGGTGAAAATGCATAAGAAAGTGGAAATAAATAATCAAGTTGGTTATAGGTACAAATATGGTTTTGTTAGTTTTTATACTTTAAGTCAATTTGATTAGGATCTTTATCTAAAAGAATAACAAGCACAACAAGATATCTAAGATACACAAGAAACAAATATTTTCATCAGGGAAACCATAAAGGAGAAAAACCCACAAAATTCTTTAGAATAATTTCGTCACTAAGACAATATCATTAGATGGAAAAACCAATAATAATAATTCTTCTACAACTCTCTCTCTCTTTCCTCCTTGCATTCCTCTCTCTCTCCTAATGTGAACTTGAGAGTGAGTGAGTGTGTATAAAATTAGGTAGGGTGCCTCCCTATTTATACACATCAAGTGAATGACATAAAACTTGACTGGGATGACCTCTTAACCTAGCAGGGTGGACTTCACTTAGGGAGAAAAAATAATAAATTTTATTATATTAATCTTGGGGACTATTGCCCCGACTTACAATGGAGGGTTTACCTCAATGACCATACATAATAATGACATCCCAATCGAAGGGAAAACATCTATGTTGGGGGTACAATAATATACAATAATAATATACATCATGATATCTTCCAAAGTTACAATTACAACAACAATCCCTCTTAACTAGGAAGGTATTCTCTCGCCACAGTCATCAACACTCTGGTCAGATCATCATCACCACTTTTGTCATAGTCTTCATCTTATCAATCATTGAATAGTGACATCTATCTAATATATCCATCATAATAATTTTCTACAGAGCCATCCCTATTTCATGTTGGTTGTAGGCCTATTCCTCATCTAGGTCTTCATCATATCCATGAGCAAGCCATCACATAGGTACAACCCAAGACCATACATTACATTGCCATTGTAATCACCTGCATCTTCTACCATCATCTCATCATAACTAGATCATCTCATCATCATACACAGAGAGAAACCCAGATGCATACATCATGTCCAATAGGCTACCTGTGTTTTTCCATCATAGGAGCATGCCAAGGCTCAATGACAACCTACATTAACACTATGCGAGAATCGCCTAGGGGCACACCAAGTGCATTACGTATCTCCACGGTCAGCCCGTGTGCTACCAACATAGGATCATGCCAAGACTCATTACATCTTAAGGAAAACCTGTGTCTACCACTATGTGAGAATCACCTAGGTGCACACCAAGTGTCTTTTGACCAGTGGACATCTCGCCATCTCCAACATGGGAGAACACGAGGACTAATTACATCTAGGGATAACTTGTGTCTACTACCATGTGAGAATCATCTCTAAAATGGGAGAACACAAGGGTTGATTACATCCTAGGATAAACTGTGTCTATGCGAGGATTGATTACGTCCACGGACAACCTGTGTTCTATGCCAGGGATGATTACATCTAGGGACAACCTATACCATGACTGATTACATCCAGGGACAACTTGCGTACTATGCTAGGGATGATTATGTCCAAGGACAACCTATGCCTCGTTCCAGTGCATCTAATTCTTTCAATCTCTCATCATTTCTACCATGGGAGATGTTAGGACTGATTACATCTAGGAACAACATGCATCTACCACCATGCAATAGCTCATCACTCCCTCTTTCTAGGGACCTCGATCTGGATGACACCAAGTCTCTCTTTGAAGTACTCAAAATTCACTCTGGCTAACGCTTGGTTAATACATTAGTTATCTCCTCATTTGTCGCCACGTAATGGAGCTTCACTTATTCTCTCTACACTATATCCCAGATATAGTGGTACTTGATCTCAATATGCTTCGACTGGTCATGGAACATTGAGTTCTCTAACAAATTCATGCAACTATGGTTGTCACAAAATATACAAGTCACCTCTAACTTGAGATCAAACAAATTAGGTTGTACCTTCTGAAGCCATACTTCTTAACAACTAGTGGAACATGTTACGACATACTCTGCTTCGGCTGTTCTCAATGCCACATAGGATTGATTCCTACTAAACGAGGATATCATACTGGATCCTAAAATGAAGCAACATCCCGAAGTGCTCTTCCTATCAGCGATGTGTTGGAATATATTAAATCCACTCATAACTTAGGATAAAATAATTAATCATTATTTGATTAATTATTCACCCACTAGCTTAATAAGTTGGAATCCACTTGCACCTTAAAGTCAATACATGCCATCTATATCCTAGGAATTCTTTATTTCTGATTCTGGGTTGATCTTGACCACCTTTTTACCATCCAAAATTAGTATACAACACTTTACAACATATTATTATTTATTCTGCTTTTCCTTCTTTTCTATGGATAAGGTAAAGCTAGTCAAACTAGGAAACTAGGTCCTTTTGTTACCAACCCATCCTTCATGAATTTTTCTCCATTTTCTAGGATTAGCATGTTTTTTTCATCTCCTTGACAACTCACTCATGCTTTTGCCAATTCGTGAGGTCCTTGATAGATTTGGGAAGTGCTTTAGCCAGTTATGGGGGTTTGCTATATTTTGGTAAGTTAGCCTTTATGAGCTTTATGAGTTGTCTCCATACAACTCAATTTTCCTATGAGGGATGTACTATTTATGTACACTATTATTCATCATTATTCAATGCAAGGATACACACCAATATTCATCTTTTCATTCATGTGATTTCATCTCTTTTCTTCTCTCTATTTTTCCTGTGTATGCTTGTGATAATTCTTAGTAGAAAGATATATTTCGTGTGCTTCTTCTTAGCATCATTGCTCATAGCATTGATCTATCATTTATACATGATGTTTCCTGCCCAATCCAATTCAACATAACCGTGCAGGTTAATCTTTTGATTTGTGCCATACTTGAGTCCATACTTGAGTCCATACTCAATTGTACCCTTAAGGTACCTCAATACATGCTTTGTAGCAGTCAAGTGAACATATCTTGGATTCGTCAGGAACTAGCTCAAGGTGTTCACAAAAAAACATATGTCTGGTCTCGTATTCGTTAGGTACATCAATGAACCAATCATATGATTATACATCATGGCATCAACTATCTCTGATGAAGCATCACATAGTATCTTCAAGTTCAATGTCATAGGTGTGGCCATTTACTTGCAGTCTAGCATTCTGAATCTCTTCATAATCTATATGGCATAATCCCATCCACACTCTTCCACACCTCCATGCCTAAGAAGTAGTGCATCATCCCTAGGTATTTCATCTCGAACTCAGCTACAAGTACCCTATTTGCATCTACAATGAGTTCATCCCCTCTTGTCAGAAACAAGTCATCAACATATAACAAGAGTATTACTGGCCTTCTTCCTTCAACCTTGAATTAAATGTTGGAATCTGCTTTACTCTTGGTAAAGCCTAAGCTCATCAAGAAGCTATCCATTCTGTCGTACCATGTCTTGGGTGCTTGTTTAAATTCATACAAGGATTTCTTTAGTTTGCACACATGAGTCTCTTTGTCATGTGTCTCAAATCCCAGTGGTTGCTCCATGTACACTTCCTCTTCAACCACACCATTCTAGAATGATTTCTTGAAATCCATGTGGTGTACCTTCCATTTCATTAGTGCAACAAATGGAAGTGTATCTCTCTATGGGTGCAAATGTCTCCTCGTAGTCTATGCCTTATTTCTAGGAGAAGCCACATGCCAAAAATATTTCCTTGTGATTTTCAATGCTACCATATGCAAGATGCTTGATCTTGTAGATCCACTTCTAAGTCACAATAGAATTCCCTTCCGGTCTTGGAACTATCTCCCATACATAATTTTTCATGATCGTCTGGTACTCCTCGATCATGGAATCATTCCATTCTTTGTTTTGCATAGAAACTTCGTAGTTGGAAGGTTCTTTATCAATGATGTCACATAACAGAGCCACATAGATGTTGTATGGTCTGGGTATTTTCCTTTCTCTATGCATCCCATCTGGAGCGCCATATCTTTTTGCATCTTGTATTAGCTCTCATGCCGATGTTGGTTTTCTCTTATGGGATTTCTTCTCGTGAAGTGGTTCTACATGATCTTGTGGTTCTATCATGTCATGATATCCATGGTCTTTTGGATTTGCTTCTTCCATTGTTGTGTCTCGGACCCTGGTTGCTTTAGGTTCTTCGACCTCTTCAATAGGTAGTTTTATGGATCTTGAATATGCCGAGTCTACATCAAATGTTACATCTCTACTAATGTCGATCTTGTGAAATCCTGGAAAGTGTATTTAGTAGGCCTTTGAAGTATCACTGTATCCTACGAATATTCCCTTCCATCCTGAAGGATCGTGCTTGGTCCTCTTTTCTTTTGGGATGTGTATGTACATTGGGCAACCAAATATCCCGAGATGGTTGACTTCTGGTTTTTCTCCTGATAAATCCTCTTCAAGAGTCTTGTTGTATAATACTCAGTGAGGAGTATGGTTTTGTACATACACAAGTGTCCTTACTGCTTCTGCCCACAAGTACATCGAAAGATCCTCGTCATGTAGAATTGATTTCGCTGCTCCCATTATTATTATGTTCTTTTGTTTTGAAACACCATTCTGTTGAGGATTGTAGGGAGTTCTCAACTCCCTCTTAATCCAATATTCTCTACATAGTTCCTTGAGTTCTTTGCCATTATTTGATCGCAGAGTCTTAATATTCCTCTCAGTGCAGTTTTCGACCAAGGCTTTGAATTCCTTGAACTTACTGAATAATTCACTTTTCCCTTTCAATAAATATATCCAAGTCTTGCAGGATAATTCATCTATAAAGGAAACATAGTATACATACCCACTTAGTGATTTGGATGACATGGACCTATAGACATCTAAGTGGACTATCTCCAGTATTCCTTTTGATTTGATTTCACTGTTGGGAAATGTATCTTTACATTCTTTCCTTGCGCACATCCCTCACCTTCATGTTTTTCCTGGATTTCTAGAAGTCCTGAAACTGCTTTGCTTGGAATCGGTAGTGCTATATAGTGCACACGTGCAAGTCATCTGTTCCATATTTTACTTGGTTATATTGAGTCATGAACCAATTCTTGTTTAGTTTGTCCCTGAAACTTGTACAAGCCTCCCTCTTTCTCTCCAATTATCGTTGCATCATCAATTGTCTTTCCTTTTGGCCACATTGGGACTTGGACATCAACAAATGCAACCCTTATTCCCTTTGCATATAGTGCATATATGGAGAGGATATTCTTCTTCAATCCTGGAACATATAGCACATATTTCACCTTCAAATATTTCCCAGAATCTAGCATGTAGGAAGCTTCTCCACTTCCTTTTATGGGGTATTGATAATCATCCCCAAGTTTCACCTTGTGAGGTGACTCATGCTCAGATAGATTGACGAATGATTCTTTGTATCCTGTCATATTTTTGGATGCCCCACTATCCATAAGCCAATCATTGCTTCCATGTGAGATAGTTCCCGTGAGTGCTGAGATTAGGACATATTCTTCATCACTTGAAGAAGCATTTCTTTCTTCTCACAATATTTTATTTGTTGGGTGAGCATCTTCAATGGTGTCAGCATGATGTCTTTTCTTGTTTTACTTCTTTTTGTTGTTGGAGGAGCCTTTGTTTCTGGGATAGTCTCGGAAGTAGTGTTCCTTCTCATCACATGTGTAAAATCTAATATTGGATAGATCTCTTTTGAATTTCTTCTATCTTTTGTGATGATGGTCCTCCTTCTTCTTAATATTTCTTCTGGTGTGAACTGTGAGATACTGATCTTCAGTTTCTCCCATCTTCTCTTCTCTTTTCTTATTATGAGTCGAGCTTATTTTTTTGTACATTCTTCCCAGAGTCTGCTGAAAGTGATCAACTTCCTTCTGACACATATTCATTGAATTAATGAATCCCATGATATTAGGAGACCTTTCAAGGTGGTCATAACAATCTATCCTTATTCTTCATTCTCTTCAATCACTTCAAGTTGTTCCTTTATTTGAGAAACCCTTGTGAAGTAGGAGTGCATGGTCTCTAAGTTTTCAATAGTCACATTCTTTAGTTGGTTCCTCAATGTCATCATTTGATTAAGGTTCTTTCCTTCAAACAAGTTCGCCAAAGCATCAAACACTTCATTAGGTGTCTTCAAGGATGAAACATGGGGGGTGAGATGCCCCTTAATAAAGTTTTCAATGATTCTCTTGGCCTTAACCAATTTATTCTTATGGATAGCCTTAGTCTCATCTCCCTCTGGATCTGGAAATTCCTTACTGATATACTGATCCAAATCATTTTCTTCAAGGATTAGGGAGATATTGTACTTCCATGCTCAAAAGTTTTCATCTCCCCCGAGATTATCCTTAAGTTGGTGTGATGAGTCATTTTGAAATGAGAACCTAAAATGGAAATAGTAGAGATTTAGATCTTACCAATTTAAGGTGCCTGACCTGGTTTCGGAGCTAGCTGACCTAAGATTTGTTAGAGAAACCCTAATTTTCCAAACTTGGAAATTTGGAATTTTGTTTGGATAGAAAGATGTGCCTCCTTGAGGATAGTTTCTTAGTAAGGTATTTTTTTGAAAACTGTGGTGGGAAACCTTTGAAACTTGATGCCCTAGTTTCTTCCCCTAGTGTCCTGCAATAAAAGATTGAAACTTCTACAAATTTGATTCTGCTACCACCAAAATATGTTCCCTCCTAGGGAGAGTTAGTCTAGTGCTCTTTTCTTGATGATCTGTGGAGAGAAGACATTGAACTAGGAATCCCTAGTTTCCGTTGCTTCATAGTGCCTTCTTTCAGAGAAGATCCAATACCATGATATTTTTTCTAATTTAATTCAATTTGATTAGGATATTTATCTGAAAGAATACCAAGCACAACAAGATATCCAATATACACAAGACAAAAATATTTTCCTCGGGGAAACCATAAAGGAGAAAACCCTATAAACTTCCTCAGAATAGTTCTGTCACTAAGAGAATATCACAATATGGAAAAACCCAAGAATAATAAGTCTTATGTAGCTCTATCTCTTTCCTCCTTGTTCTCTCTCTCTCCCATTGCGAACTTGAGAGTGAGTGTGTATAAAATGAGGGAGGGCACCTCCCTATTTATACACATGAAGTGACTGAACTAAAAATTGACTGGACTGACCTCTTAACCTAGTAGGGTTGACTTCGCCTAGGGAGACTCAAAAATAAATTTTATTATATTCATCTTGTGGACTATTTCCTTGACTTACAATAGATGGTTTACCTCAATGAGCATACACAATAATGACATCCTGATCGGAGGGAAAACATCTCTGTCAGAGGTATAACAATATACAATAGTAATATACATTAGGTTATCTTCCGAAGTTACAATTACAACAACAGGTTTTGGAGGATGTAAATAATATAATGGACAAGTCCTTGAATGGGTAATTTGTGGGAAAACAAGTGACATAAATATTCATGAGAAGGTGGAAAGAGGATTTCATGGTCAAGGTTTTATGTTATATTGCAATATTTCACATTCTTATTAGAGGTTGGATGGACTTTGAACTCCATGTCATAGAGCATGTGGATAATGTATTGACCCAAAATTGTTATTGGAAACCTCTTTTAGACATTCAAATATGCCAACCTAGTTTTGATCCTCGAAGAGAAATACTGTATATGCGACCTCTGTGGGTAAAGCTTCCTAGTCTACCAATATAGCTATGGAAATATGAGGTGTTGAAAGTGCTAGGGAATGGAATTGGAAAAATAATAGCTTGGAAGAGGATTTATATAGCAAAATTGACAAAAGGGAACATAAAAATATACATGTGAGAGGGTCTTCCAAAGGAATTATAAATTTCATGGGGTAATTGGAGATGTACCCAAGTCCTCAACTATTGGAAAATATTGTTCTAATGTATTGTCACATGATAGGGTGTGTATGGTAAAAATTCCTTAAGTTTATTAGAAATTAGAATTGAAAGGAACAAAAATCAAATATTTAAAAAATAGTGAGGAAAGGGGGGGACTCCATTAGGTTTGAAGAAATGAAAGCTAATTCAAGTGTCCTAACTAAAAAGGAAACAGAGGGAAAGGATTAAAAAATAATGGAAGAGGAAATAGGAAAGGATCTGAAGAAACCTAGAAGTGAGGAAATGATTAGAGACATTAAAGTAGAACCATAAAAGGAGAATATGGACATTGTGATCATAATTTATTATGAAACATTGGGAAAGGCAAGGATTCAATTTCTCCTAATTTTTCTGTTGAATATGTATCATTTAGAAGAATTTTGTTTAAAAGAAGGAAATACCTTGATTATTATCTTGTAAATGGATTTGACAATATTAAATTAGATAAATAACCTAGTAAGCATTCTTTAGTATTATGAAACCGTGTAAAGGATCTTGATAAAGGGGATTAAAGGGTTCAAATGACAATAGATAGGTCCCTAGAGATAATCTTGAATAGGTGATAAGAATATAGCTCTTTGTACATAGCAGGAAGGAGTGAACCTAAATACATACTCGAACCTAGAAAGGAGATTTCCCAAAAAATGAAGGAGGGCTAGAAGAAGGTATGTCCATTGTCCCAAAATAAGGTCAAAAATCCTATTTGTCATTATCCATTAAGAAAATTAAGAATTAAATT
Source organism: Pseudotsuga menziesii (assembly GCA_001517045.1). Lineage (NCBI taxonomy): Eukaryota > Viridiplantae > Streptophyta > Pinopsida > Pinales > Pinaceae > Pseudotsuga > Pseudotsuga menziesii. The sequence continues at coordinate 59,553 of LPNX011047738.1, read as the reverse complement.
CAAGAAAGAAAATGGATGATCATCAAAGGGGCCCTTAGGTCAAGGACTGGCTCCAAGAAGATGATCCCATGGAAATTCTCTCCTTAAATATGAGAGGGCTTGTGGGTTCCCATAAGAATATAACTTGATAAGCTGGTGTGACATTTATAAACCAAATGTAATATACTTGAAAGAAACTTTGTGCAAGATGACTAAAGTAGTGTCCATTATGTCCTTGATACTAAAATAATGGTGTTTGAGTTCAATTGATTAAGAGGGAGGGTCACAGGGCATTAAAACAGGGTGGAAAGATACAATGGAACTCACTACTATGGAATTTTTACTTGCATGTATCGAAACTAAGATAAGGTCATAGGAATTGGGGAAATGATTCCAAATCACTGACATATATGGTCCATATGGAGACAAAAAGTCTTCTTGGACAATTTTAAAATGATGGACATGGTAAAAAAATATAATTTTATTTTAGGAAGAGACTTAAATTTGACAATGGAAACTAAGGAATATGGGGGGAAGGAGTTATACATGACCCTCAAATTCATTGATTTATCTATATGTTTAAGGGTTTATTTCTATGTAATGTGGAACTTACATAGTTGATTCTAACATGGAGAAACCTATGAAGGGGAAGGATTGGTGTGTTACAACTAGATAGTTTTTTGGCATGTAAGAAGGTTTTAGAGGAAGAAACCATAATGAAGTATTTAATAGGAGGAGGGATGTTAAATTATTACCCATATTAGTCCAAATTGAAAAGGAAGATAAAAAACCTCATGGATCCTTTGAATTCAAACTCTCCTTACTAGGAGAAAGTTAGAATTGGTGGATATTTCATCCCAATAAAGGTGAATCTAAATGTTGTATCTTTCATAAAATTTGAAGAAAGTAAATGGCATAGTGGTAGAGTGGGAAAGGACAAAATCCCAAACTACACAAAAAAACTAGTTGAGACAAGGGAACAAAAATAAGTTTTTGTTTGATAGGATAAGGAAGGGGTATTTAAAGAACAAGAAAAGACAAATCTAAAAAATTTAGAAGGCATAAGAAGAAAGTTGCTAGACAAGGGAGAGACTTGATATAGATTAAAAAGTAGGGTTGTTTGGTAGGATAAAGGTGACAAAGGTATAAATGATTTAATTCAATCATTGAGATAAAAATAAGTGATGTCTAAAAGGTTAGGTCATTCAAGGAGATTGCATAGGAAGGAGCAAAGTATTCTAAAACTATGTTTCATGAACCACCAAGTTTTTATATAAGTGAGATCCTAAAGGTGGTATCCCTTTTTACTAGGTTGATAAATGATCCAGGTGGAAAACGGTGGTCACCCACCTAGTCCATTGGCACAAAACACAGTTTTCCATCTGGGCAGTGTTTTACGATTTTCAGGTCTTGAACTTCCAAGGTTTTTTTGAGGCCCTAAATGAAGTTTTTTTGGCATTATAAGGCCAAGTAAATTGACAAAGGAATTTACTAAGCCATTTGAAATGTGTAATTCTTAGTTAGACCTTTTTGATGGGCTAACAAGCACCCAAAATGAAGATCGAATGCAAAATTTACACCCTTATGAAGTTAATGTATCAATTAACCACAACAGGGATCACAAACCCTTTGGTGTTTAATATCTCGGGGTTAGGGTTTTGGATGTTTAGAGTTTTCCCATTGATGATTTATGTTAAAAAGGACCTTTTGGTCTCATTGTAACTCACTTATTGTGAATGCATGTAACCATCACATCTCTTCTCAGAGATAAGTTGCCACCATTTTAGCAAGTTCATTTCACTCTACATTTTGATATAGTTCCTACATATTTCATTCATTGATAGAAATTGAGTATTAATGTATCTTTGTGTTTACATAACATTTATGTGTTTCATTTCGTTCCCTTAGAAAACACGAATGAATAAATGATCAACATAATGAGGATATGAAAGTAGATATAACTAGAGAGGAATTGAAATTAGCTCTACATTCTTTCAAGAAAGAAAAGAGTCCAAGACTAGATGGATGGAAAACAAAATTTTACTTAGGCTTTTATGATTTCTCGGAATATTTGTTGTTTAGGTTAATAGAGGAATCAGATACATCATGGAGAGTGTTAGGGGATTTGAATGCAACTTTCATAACTCTGATTATAAAGAAATGACCTTGAATCTATGCAACTTAACATATAAAATACTAAAACACCTCTTTCCCAATTGAGTAAAAGGCAGTTTCTCATCATTCATGTCAAAAAAATAGTAAGCAGTTTAGTACTATAGACAAATTCATGATGTAGTGTGAACAACTCTAGAGGGAATTCACACAATTAGGGTGAAAAACATATTTGTTGGGACTCAGAAATGTCACTTTTTCATCCACTTTATCTTCTGCTATTCCTCACATTTCATCATCCCATTAACCTTTTATCACACCATTTCCATACATATATGTGGGTTTCACCTTATTATTTCCACTTTATTCATTTTAGTATTATAAGTGAATTTATGATTAAAATATTAGAAATTAAACATGTTTTTCACTAATATCTCAAATATGGATGAGCTTTGTAATGTGTAGGAATATGTGAAGGATTAATTCAAAGAAAATACTTCACGTATATCTCCTCCTCCACCATTTCAAGGAGATAGTTATGCAAAGAATATTCCAAGGAGAAGATCATGGAGATTTGGTTGAGAGACATGTGGAGAATTTGTGAGAAATATGTGGAGGATTTGAAGGGATCATATCTTGTAATAATAGAAAAGTAGTTGAGTGGTTGAGTGAATAGTGGATCTCTCATTATGAGATGGTTATTTCCTTCATGTATAAAAGATAGTGCTCTCTCTTCATTTCAATAATCTTAAATCCTAGATTATCTTAGAATATCTTAGATCTTAGATTATCTTAGATAATAGTAGATTGTAGAAGTTAGTCTTGACTTTGTAATATGGAGAAGGGAATTCTTAGATTTTGTTCATAATATTGGTTTTGATGCTTTCATGATTTGTCATTGATTCTTGTGATGTAAATTAAGATTGCTTGATTGTTAATGTAAGCTCACATGTGTTGTCTTTTTGCTCTTCATATGTTGTCCTTTTTTTATGCAATTTACTTTCAGCCATGTGTTTCATCCTCCTGCATTATATTAGCAATTGTGTGTTTCAGCTTAAGGGGGGTTAGATTAGATTAGTCTTAGTTTTATGGGGGGTTAGATTAGCTTAATTTCGCTTCAGTCCTGCATATACTTTGCATGTGCTTTGTAAGCCTACAAACCTCAAATTGACAAATTAAATGGCTGGGCAATTACTACAATGGAATTAAAATGACATTAATTCGGCCCAACATTTTGGCACCGTTGCCAGGGAAGCATGATGTATTGAAGTTTAGTTTGATTTTTCTGCAAGCGTACACTAGAGTGTGAATTTTAATTTATGTAATGAGTGAATTTCAATTTCTGCAAAGAGTGTTTCAATTATGCAAGTGTGAATTTCAATTTCAGCAAGTGTGTTTTCTTGCAACTGTGAAGAGTAATTGTTTTTCTTGTACAGAGTGTTTTTTTTTAATTTGTTTTAGCAAGAGTGTTTATTTAAAATTTTCATTTAGATTTGGGTGCTGTAAGAATCCCTTTTTCAAAATGATTTAACAATGAGTTTAAGCTTGGAACAACTCACTTATATCCTTGCAAAAGTAGGGATCTCCTCTTCTCTCGAAGAGGAGATCCTGACAGCAGCCGAGAGCTTAATTATTCCTCTAGAAATAGATGAAGAATTAGGATACAAAGAATCCTAAACATTTGATGGAGAACAATCATGCGAACAAGAGATCGAGGCGGACCACGAAGAGTGAAAACTATGCCTGCGAAAGCCCTATCGAACGATGGTTTCAAGCAAGTATGAGGTTAGAACAATTTAGTTTTTCTTTTTTTCTAGTTAATTCATAGTTACAAAAATTAATTCCACACATGTTGGTTTATCCTCATCTTTGATTTGCAAAATTAACACTGAACATATTCTTATTGTTGTTATGTGAATGGCTACACTGGATATTTAACTACACGTAACAGTTTTCTAGTTCCCAATTAGCATAGAGTAGGTAGGATTTTATTTTCAGTTTTTATTTTCACTTAGAATAAGTATGCTTTCCTTCGCACTTCGTGCAATCTCGAGGATTAGAAAGTAGGATGTTTTCTAAAATTTTCAGGAATGAATAAGTAATGTTTTGCAACATGCTTAATTGATTTCATCTTTATTTTGCAATTCATTATCTCCATTTGCTAAAAAAAAATTCAATTAGTAAAATAAAACTAGTTTGCAAATTTATTTTTAAGCTGAACAAATGCTGAAATTATTATGCTAAAAAGCAGCTGCATCTCCAAGCTGAAACAACGCAAACCTATTGCATTTTTTGGCATTTTGGCTTGTTAAAATTCGCTAAAACACAGTCAGGACAATCTATTTTTAGGGACCATAAGGGATTAGTTTTTAAACCTGTTTCTATCCAAAGTATCCCTTTCAATTTTAGTTTCCAATCCAATTTGAATTCTTCAATTTGGTTTTAAAACGAAAAAGATATGGTCAAAATACTAACTAGGGGTGTAGTAGGCAGCTCAAGAACATAGTTGGAACAATCACATTTTGGGAGACCTAATTGATGAATTCTAAAAACCTGTTTCGAATGCATACTCTCCTATCAATCTAGTTTACAACACAATTTGAATAATTCAATTTCAATATCGTATGAAGGAGATATGCCCAAAATACTAACTACCTATCCTAAATCTGCACTCTAAAAACTTTGCTTTCTCAGCTGTTCATTGGCATATTTGACCCATTGATTCTTCTTGTATTCAAAATATGTTTCTATTGGAGATACCTAGATGAATATATTTTCATCTCCAATTGGAATCACATCAATCCATATTTTAACGAAAAAGTTTTACTCAAAATAGTGACCATTGGTCTAGGCTGAAACTCACAAACAACATTAGGATGCAGGCTGTTATTCAGATTATATGACATACCATACCATAGAATTTTTAAAACTTGTTTCTACTGGAATTATCCCTATGAATCCACTTTCTTTTGGCTTTAGAATCATTCAAATCGGGCGTGAAACAAAGAAGTTATTACCAAAACATTGTTAGGTAGTCTACGTCGGCCCAACATTTTGGATTCCTAGCCATCTATTTGTCTTTGTCCTTGAATCTAAATATAGTCACGGAATCCTTTGCTTTTGTAAAACATAAAATATATGGTCTGCAATTTAATGCCAGATGAGAGTGAATTGAGCTTTTCCATGCTGAAACTTAAAAAAAAAATTGATTACATTACCAGATGTCCTCACTCAGAATTGCTTCTGCTGCCATGACTTTCCTTTAATTTAAACCCGCAACAAAACATGGCCGCATGGAATAATTTAATCAATTGAATCCCAAGCTTCAAGATTACATGCCTCTAATCTTCCCAGCACCTATTATCCATCGCACCTGTTATCTCTCGTCCAGCTTGGTGAGTATCTTAACCAAATGATAACGTGCTCCTCTTGTTGATAGTTGTGAAAAGATCTCAATCATGGAGAAATACACGCAAAAAATAAATCGATCATTACTTTCCTAGGCCTGGGTAGTTAGGTGAGTATTGCAGCTCCATCTAAAACAGAAAGGAATTGAATAAATCTGTAACAAATGGCTATTACAGCCTTAACAAAAAAAAATGCCAGATAAGAACACCTTGACTCGCGTCTCAATTTTCGGGAATATGGAAAAGGATTTTGAAAATTCAAGACATGGGTTTTGTGCGTAACATCCTCCTTTACCTAACTTGTGAGGAAAATGCCAAACAAAGCCATGATTTTTGATATACAGCTGGTTCTTCGGGAGGGTATTTTCCAGATTTAGTGTTGCGGTTGGTTCCAAGCAGCTGAGATAGAAAACTCCATTGTTGTGACAATAAAGGATGAACATAGTTCTGTGAAGGCTGAACATAATTTTGTGAAGGCTGAACAAAGGCTGAACAAAGCTTAGAAAAAGGGTTGAAAAAAGAAAAGGTTGAACAAAGCTCAGAAAAAGGGTTGAACAAAGAATAAAAAAAGGCTGAACAAAGCCCCTAAGCATCAATTGAAAATATTATAATCGCAGAAGCAATTGGACCGGTCTTAACACCACAAAAAGGAGGAAGGTGAGAAGCAAATCGATATGGGGCAGCTACCGGTGGTTGTTGCAGCTGGTTGTTTAACCACTTGAATCTGCTTGATTAGTTAAATTCCTTTCATGTTGGTAAAATGACATAATGCAATCCTCTTTTTGCAGATTGGCATAATTTGTATTATTTTTTAATTCTTAGAAACTCTCAGGAAAGAAGTCTATTAAGAACACACACACCAGCTTCCATCTAAGACCCAAACATGCATTTGCTAAAAATTCATATACATACATTGATGTTTTCATTTCAATTTGTTGATGTTGTTTAAATTATGATCATAGCAATATCTTTCAGATGGAGAAATTGATAATCATAAATACACTCAGGTCCATGCTGGCAATTTCATTTGAATTATTTATTTCTGTTTTGCGAATCATACAACGCTTTATTTTAGTTGTTTTTGTTTTGTTTAAAAAAAAAAGTATATTTGCAAATGGACTTTCTTACATTCCCGAAAACAATACAAATGCATGAATAATAAGCTCTATGATAATTTGTTTTCTTCAAGTCACTTTGACAGCACATAAAGACAAAGTAAAAAACACACTTTATTTTTGAAATTCAATTTGCTCGCCTTCGTACTAATTCCTACATTTTACAATAATCTCACAAGTTTGATTGAAGGTTTAGTATTATCATTTTTCAGGTTCGAAGATCGTCAATTTTGTTGTTGAAGTGATTTGTCATGAATCACAAAATTTTTAAAAGCATGCCTCGTTGACAATGTTTCCAGGATATTTGATTTTTAAATCAATAAAAGTGCAATAAACCAATTTTCTCACAGTGCGGAAAGTTTCTTGTGTGTTGCAGTAGGCTGTCGTAGCTAGGCTTGTTGCAGCTAGTTGTCGCGCAGCTGGCTGTCACAGCTATGTGGTGTTGCAGTTGGCTTATTGCATCTAGTTGTCATGTAGTTGGTCATCGTCGCTGTGTGTCGCAACTGGCTGGGTTGTTACAACTATGATCGGACGGAACAAGCACAGGAAATCGGTAATTTTCTTTGCAGCTTATGTACTTCTTTCTGCAAGATATATTTTCTTTTACGAACTTCTCACAATTTTTATGCTAGGTTGCATGAGGACATGCAACTAGATCAGTTGGGGAGGGAGAACTATATTCAATACATATTCACTAATAAGTTTTCATGCAGGATTTTGTATTAAATTTTGTTTTTCATGTTTCAGAGACAATCGCATTTTGCTGCTGAAGTGATTTTTCAAAGAAACACAATTTTTTTGAGAAACATGCTTTGATAGACAGCCTGAAGGATTTGTTACTCATGATTTTGCTGATAAACATCATAACGTTGGTTGTTACATATAAACCATCCATAAACTCATTTGCGTCATGATTGTTTATCCATATTTCTCCTTCAAAGCACCTTCACCATCCATGTCTTGAAGTCCACTTTTCGTCGCTTTATCTGTCATGAATTCACACATGCCTATCTTTCTGAGTTGCATACATCCCTTTATCCTTTTTAGTTCATTTTTCCATTCCAGTTTGCCTTCTGAATAAAACCAGCTCCCTTTCCATTACTACATAGCCTTGCCATATCCACTGCTTGATTGTGAGATCTTTTCACTTATAGTCCTACCAATATTTTTATACCAACTCATGTTGACTGATGTGGGATTCCTTAAGGCCCACTTTTCAACAATTCTTTCCCCATCAACCTCAGCACCTCATTTGAGATATAGACTAGAGTTCATTTTGACTACCTGGAGGCTTGCATGCCTTAATGGCAAGTTCTCTCGCTGACAATCATGGGAATTCATCAATGTCCCTTGATCATTAGATCTTGCAAGTGGATTGACATCAGCACATCTATTTGCACTTTGCAAGATGTACTTGGGTACCTTGGCACTCATTGACATCACTGGTGATTTGCCTCGCATTGGTTAACGGCATTCATCAATGGCCGATAATCCAATGATTTCTCTTCATGCTCGACCTCGACATATTTATTTGCATGACTAGAATTGTACCATCGGTTTTTGTAGCGGGTGAAGACTACACATTATTTCTCATTACACCATCAGCAGTTGTAGAAACATGAATTCAGATCTATGAGTGTACCACAGTTCCACTTTCTGCCTTCCACATTTTCCATTATTTATCAACAGCAGTTCAGATTCCTCCACTTCACATTACAGCAGTTCCAGCAGTTCCAGCTGCAACATCATTTACAGTTACATTTTTATCTTGTAGCTGTGACATATTTTCCATTATTTATTAGTAGTAGTTCATATTCCTCCACTTCACATTATAGTAGTTCAAGCAGTTACAGCTGCATCATCATTTACAGTTACATTTTTATCCTGCAGCCGTGACATATTTTCCATGATTCAGTAGCAGCAGTTCTGATTCCTTCATTGCCCATGATCCAACAGTTACAACTGTAGTAGCAGTGACACATTCCACGATCCAACGACATCAGCTACATTCCTATTGCATCATTCATCTACTTTTTGGGTAAGTGGGGGTATGTTGTTTTCTAAACTTTAATCATGCAATTCCTTACATGCTAGCAATGAATAATTTGGAAAATTCCCTCACCATTTCTTTCACAGCCCATGTTAGGTTGCATGAGGACATGCAACCACATCAGTTGGGGAGGGGGAACTATATTCAATACATACTCACTACTATCATTCCATTCTTTTCACCACCATCACCCATTTTTCATCTCATTTACCATTCACGAGCATTTCTTTTCCGACAAATCCTCTATTGCACTTTGCTTCATACACATTGATATACATATTGGCATGATTCATAATGATAAAGAAAAGGATTTCTTATGCACAATGATGCTTTTTATGCACATTAATAGCTTATCATTTTCAGTGAGTGTATGGTTAAATTATTATGCAGCTAGAAAACAGATGACGAAATGAATGTTGTTAACACAAGAACCAACATTCTTTACATTCATGGTTGTCACACAAGAACCAACCATAAGGAAAATGTTAGTTGTTACTCATGCATTTCACATCATGAAATGAATGTTGTTAACACAAGAACCAACATTCTTTATATTCATGGTTGTCACACAAGAACCAACCATAAGGAAATGCCAGTTGTTACTCATGTATTTCACACCCTGGAAATATTCATTGTTAAAAAGACATCATCAATCAAAGCCAAAGTTTAGATGCCAAAAGTTATTGAGAAGATCCATACACGGTTGCATAAGGACATGCAACAAGTTCAGTTGGGGAGTATGTTGGGACTCAAAAATGTCACTTTTTCATCCACTTTATCTTCCGCTATTCCTCACATTTCATCGTCCCATTAACCTTTTATCATACCATTTCCATACATATATGTGGGTTTCACCTTATTATTTCCACTTTATTCATTTTAGTATTATAAGTGAATTTATGATTAAAATATTAGAAATTAAACATGTTTTTCACTAATATCTCAAATATGGATGAGCTTTGTAATGTGTAGGAATATGTGAAGGATTAATTCAAAGAAAAGAATTCACATATATCTCCTCCATCATTTCAAGGAGATAGTTATGCAAAGAATATTCCAAGGAGAAGATCATGGAGATTTGGTTGAGAGACATGTGGAGAATTTGTGAGAGATATGTGGAGGATTTGAAGGGATCATATCTTGTAACAATAGGAAAGTAGTTGAGTGGTTGAGTGAATAGTGGATCTCTCATTATGAGATGGTTATTTACTTCATGTATAAAGAGAGTGCTCTCTCTTCATTTCAATAATCTTAAATCCTATATTATCTTAGAATATCTTAGATCTTAGATTATCTTAGAGAATAGTAGATTGTAGAAGTTAGTATTGACTTTGCAATATGGAGAAGGGAATTCTTATATTTTGTTCATAATATTGGTTTTGATGCTTTCATGATTTGTCATTGATTCTTGTGATGTAAATTAAGATTGCTTGATTGTTAATGTGAGCTCACATGTGTTGTCTTGTTGATTTTCATATGTTGTCTTTCTTTTATGCAATTTACTTTCAGCCGTGTGTTTCATCTTCCTGCATTAGATTAGCAATTGCGTGTTTCAGCTTAAGGGGGGTTAGATTAGATTAGTCTTAGTTTCATGGGGGGTTAGATTAGCTTAATTTTGCTTCAGTCCTGCATATACTTTGCATGTGCTTCGTAAGGCTACGAACCTCAGATTGACAAATTAAATGGCTGGGCTATTACTACAATGGAATTAAAACGACATTAATTCACCCCAACAATATTGAATCTAATGTCAAAGCTAGATTTAGTGTGGATTTAACAAAGGCTTATGATAAAGTCAATTAGTTGTATTTAAGACTATTATTGTATCGCATAGGAATTAGAGTTTAAGTTGTCAACTGAATAATGGGATGCCTATCTCTAGCCACTTTTGAAATTATGATTAATGGCTCAACTTGAAGTTTTTTAATATATAAGGGGTGTAGGGTAGGGTTTTTTTATGTCTCCACTCCTCTTTCTTTTGATAGTTGAAGGGTTAGGAAAATATATTATATCAAGAGAGAAGGTTCCATTAAATGTATAAATGTGGGAAATTTAATCTCTTTATCTCATTTATTATTTGTATATGATGTTATCTTATTTGTAGAAGGACTAGTTAGGAAAACCATAAAGTATAATGAAAGTTTAGAAGTGTATAAGAAAGTTATGGGAATGGAGGTGAATGCTCGTAAGTCCTTTGTTTTATTTAATGGTCTTGGAGATGAAATTAAAAGATAATGTCAACAAATTATACTTTCCTTTCCTTCCATTCCATTTAACCAAGGACTAAAATATTTAAGATTATATATTGATCCCAATGATTACAAATTCATAAACATGTATTGAATTTATAAAATTTTAGGAGGTAGGATAACTAACTAGTGCCACTGGTGGTTATCAAGCAGAGGAAGGAATAATGGTTTATTGGTTATGATTAGCTTATGTTCCAAAAGGAATGTTGAAAATATGAAGAAACAATGTTTAAGTTTCTTGTGGATAAGGAAACAAGAGAAGAAATAGATTCTCTTATCAAGTGGAAAAACCAACAAAATCTAAAGCCATTAGAGGATATGGATTTAAGAACATTCATTTCTTTGGACAAGCTTTAGCTACAAAACAATGGTGGATAATGTTATACAATGATGGGTTGTGGAAAAAACTAATGTTAGAAAAATACATTCCTCTTGGGCCAATAGAGGGTTGGATTATAAAAGAGGAGAAGATGATTATATGGGTATTTAGTGTTTGGAAGGATATAGTGAAAGCATATCCAGTGGTAGACAAATGGATAGTGTGGAAGGTAGGTAGAGGAAACGGAGTAAAAATATAGAGGGCTTATGGATGGGGTGTGAATTATAATTTTAGACTATATCATCCCTTAAGAAATGCTCTTCATTCCTTGGAGATTTATAGCTTGGCACGTGTAGTATATTTAGGGACTACTATTTGGCACCAAGGTTGGAAATAATAAAAAAAAATCAAGGGGAATTTCATAATAGAGAACTTTGATATTTGTTTTTGTTGCAAGCTCATTCTAGGGATTTTGAGGTAGTAACAACCAAATTATTTTTTAGATGATTGTAATATTTCAATGGACAAATTCTAGTAGTATAAGTTTAAATCTCAATTTGTAGTTTTGTTGTATAGCATTTGTGTTGATTGTACAACATCATGAGTCATTCTCGAGACTTGTGGTTTGTATCAAGTTATGATCCTCATGTGGTCATCCAAAGAATTGATACCCATTTGTTGGTTGTGGAGCTTGATATTCCTGATTTAGAGATGTTATTGTTCATCCACGATGATTTTGATTCTTGCATTAGATAATACTAGTGATTACTGGTTAGTAGATTCATGGGATTACTATCATGCTACACCTTATAGGAAATTCTTTCATGATTACGTTTCAGGCGATTTTGGACATGTTTTATTGGGTGATGATGAACCATGTAAAATTATTGGAATGGGTAAGGTAAAAATTAACTTAAATAATGGAAATGAATGGCTTCTAAAAGATTGAAGGAATACTCCTTATATGAAAATAAATATGATCTTAACAGGACAGTTGGGAGATAACACCTGTTTGTCTATGTTTGGAAAAACATGGTGGAATATCACTAAAGGAACAATGGTAATAATAAAAGGAGATAGGATAGGTACGTTATATTTATGTCCTAATAATGCTGATTATTCTATCTCTGTAGCTTCCAAAAAAACAAGTGCAACGTTGTGGCATCCTAGGCTTGGCCACATGAGTGAGAAGGGGATGCAGATTCTTCACTCAAGGAAATTGCTTCCAGATCTGAAGTAGTTAAGTTTGGAATTATGTGAGAACTGTGTTTATGGAAAAGAAAAGAGTTAGATTTCTCAAGGTTGGGAAATAGAAGAAGAGTGAAAACCTAGAGCTTGTGCATACAGATGTACGGGGACTAGATCATGTACAATCTCTTGGTGGCTTTTGTTATTATGTTACTTTTATTGATGATGCAACTAGAAAAAATTGGGTTTATTGCATTAGAAAAAAATATGACGTGCTTGCTACTTTTAAGAAGTGGAAATTTTTTGTTGAGAATGAGATAGGGAAAAGGTTGAATTGTTTTAGATCTGATAATGAAGGTGAATACTACAGCAAAATTTTGATAGTTATTGTTCATACCATGGGCTTCGTAGAGAGAAGATAGTCCCAGGAATACCACAAGAAAATGGTGTGTCAGAAAGGATGAATAGGATGATCATGGAGCGTGCAAGTTGTATGAGATTGCATGCAGGGTTGCCCTTACTTTTTTTGGGTTGGTGCTATAGATACTACTGTTTACCTAATAAACAAAGGGCCTTTAAGTGCTTTGGATGGTGATATTCTAGAGGAGGCATGGACATGTAAAATTTTTAACTACTTATTTCTTGTTTGAACATTGTTGGTAATTTCAATGTCATGCCTTATGGGTTTTCTTTGAATTGTAGTTCTTATGTATATGATGCCCATCATTATTATAAGCATACATATCTCTATGTTGGGATTTTGTACCATATTAAATCTCTCCTCTCTCCTACTGAAATGTCATTTTTTCTTTGATTTAGGTCTCTCTCCAAATACACCATGATATTTACCACAATTATCAAAGTGCATGCCCACACAATTATATAACCCAATAGTGTTCGATGGTAATTCCATAAACCCCATAAAAATAAAATCCTATTGTAGTTGACAGTTATTCCAAAAACCATGATAATGAATTTTCCCTTTTGGTTTAATAATTTACACAAGGGACATTGTTGTAATTTATAGGATTGCATGAGGTTAACGGTAGCACAACATAACATACATATCAAGTATGAGATCATACATACATACAAAGAGTGAGAAAGTAATGGAGACAATAGAAACGAGTATTTTATTATATGATTAGGCCATACTATGTAAAATGAGATAATAGTCTCTATAACATCGAACTCACCAGCCTATTTAAATGGGTCATACAATTGTAATTGCATAACTATTTGGAAGTCGTCTTAACTGACTCGTCGAATAGGTTCCTCCAACATCTCCCCCAACCCAGCAATTTTCTTCCTCCCGAAGAGAACAAGGATACGTAAATTTTTAGAAAAAAATTAACAAAATTACAAAATATGAAATCTTTAAAGTTGTTGAGAGATTGACCCTTCGCTTGGCATGATGAATTCAACACATGCTTTGACAACGAAGGGGAAAAAAGGGCAAGGCGGTCTTGAAATTCATCCTAGTTGAGTAAGACAGTCTTGATGTTTGTAGTGACATAGGTTAGTTTTGACAGTCATAACAACTTTACTTACATAGGCTAGTTTAACATGTTCTGCATATTTGGACCAAAATTATTATGTTGTAGTTACACAATTCTCATCAATTGTTAGAATGGACTAGTCAACCAACTAACTTCCTTTTGTGCTCTTTGGCCTCCTATAACTATTGGTGTTCTTTCTTCCATAGTTCATTTGTTGTTGCTGCTCCATGATAATGTATTCCTCTATAGTCTGTGCTATTGCTAGGTTAACACAGTTTTTCATTCATTAGAGGAAATTTGGGGTTTAAAATGGGCCTTATAAGAAAACAAGCCAACAATAAATTCTTGTGAGTTTGAATTCAAGAACCAATAGAATTTCAATAAGATGAGTCTACCATAATGTTTGACTTGACATATTTGTCATAAAAAAAATATTTTTTCTATTCGTATTTTCAACATATCTCCATGTGTTTTTACTCACATTTCGAGCGAGAGGACTCGTTGGATGTGGAATTAAATTCCGCATCCAACGAGCACCCATGTTGCATAGTTTTGACGGAATTTGCTGCCCCAAAATCAAGAAATACCTGGAAAAACATGATGATGACATCATCATCACATTTTTTCAGGTATTTCTTGATTTTGGGGCAACAGAGTTCGTCAAAAGTATGAAACATGGGTACTCGTTGGATGCGGAATTTAATTTCACATCCAATGAGTCCTCCCGAGCGAAATTGAGTAAAAAAACAGGGAGATATGTTGAAAATATGAATAGAAAAAGTAGTTTTTTTTCTTTCTTCCTCTAAAATTAATAAATATTATTTTATTATTTTAACTATTATTTTATTGTTTTCCTTAGGAGGCCCATTTTAGACCTCAAATTTCCTCTAATGTTATATAGTTCCACTAAAGTGACCTGCATATTTTGAAGTTCCACACAGATATTCCCATAATAATAGTATAAATTATTAAGAACAATTTCTACTTTGTTTGCCTGGACTTCATGTTCTTTCATGTTTTTATTGCACTCCTAAAATGATCTGAACTGGTCTACCATGAGTAGACCAATTTCATCATGTTGTTATTGTGTCAGCTGGATCTATATTCTTTCATAACTATCTAGCATGAATTTGACTAGGTTTTGTAATTTGTCAATTGTCCTTTCCGACTAGGGTTTTGGTAAGGGTCCAATAATGTTCTCTATTTTGATGAACATAATTCCCATGCATTATCTTGATTATCATTCAAAGTTTCAAGTATTTTAATATCCTTAGACCATCTTCTATTGCACTCTTTGGTGGAACCTCTATTGAATTCGTTGAGATCCTGATTTGATGCTTTGGAAGGTACAAAGATGGCTTTTTCTAATGTTGAATTTGCTACCTATTGCATTGGCAAAGTAAACTGAGGATCTTTTTGATTTTGGGCTTTTAATACTTTTCTTTGAAGTCTTTTGTTGACTTGGTCTAGGGGTCAAATTCATCTTTGGTGTGATCGATGCAACAAAGTTCAAAGAGGGTGGGGTTGAAACATGTAAGGTTGAAGCAGGTAAGGTTGAGATGGGTGGAGTCGATGCATGCACTAAGAGATAAGTCACAATGATGCTCAAAGTCATGGTAATTGAAAAGGGAAATGATGAAGTAAGAGAACTCATGCTAATTGAGGGAAGGGGTAGAGGTAATGTTAAAGTAACAATAAGGTTTTCAGTCAGTAATATGATGGATTTAGACTGATTTGGTTGAGCAGTCAATAGTGGAGGGGTAAGATCAGTCATAGGGGTGTCGACAATAGTATGTGTTAATGGTGGAGTTGATTGTGGTAGAATTTGGGAAGGAATTAAAATGTTGGTAGAAGGGGGAATGTAAGTTTTTATCAATGATTTCAGAGGGAGCTAGAATGGTCTCCCAACTAGATCTAGCTTTAGTTAACTTGGTTGGATGAGGTAAATATTGCAAAAAAGAACTAAGAAGTTAGGTGAAGTCAGGGGTCATAGGTAAGGGAGTAGGATTGGATACCATTACGAGTTGTTGACTTGGTTGGATGAGGTAAATATTGCAAAAAAGAACTAAGAAGTTAGGTGAAGTCAGGGGTCATAGGTAAGGGAGTAGGATTGGATACCATTACGAGTTGTTGTTCCTCTTTGATATGCATTGGAGAGGGGGTGAGGATTCATCCGACACATTAACATGCTCATATGTGTGAGGAGTTTGTCTTAAAACGAGTATGTTCTTTGGAAACAACAACAATGCAATAGTTTTTTTTGGATTAGTCATCAACACTAGTATTATATGTACATCAAAGTTCTTCTGAATCTAGAGCTTGGTCATTAGTTTAATCTTAATAAATTCAATAATACTATACTTAGCATGTTTCCTTAATCCTACAAGGTCTTCTTTTGTTGTTGATGATAATATTTGTTTTCTTTTCTTGGATTATTTCCTGGTAGGTTTTCCTTTGACATTCTGCTGGAAATTAAGTATATGTTCAATGACTTGGTCTAGCTTATGCTTGAGTCAAGTTTCATTGAAGTTAGGCTTGAATATTTCTTTGATAAGGGGCTCTTTTTCTTCATTGTCCTTGGTTTTCTCTCTCGACGGTTCAAAAAATAGTTCTTTGTTTTGGCTTCTTGAAGGTATCAATGCTAGTTGACTGTCTTGTTCATCGTATGGACCAAATGTAGTAATTTACAGTGCAGTTTCAAATTGGTATTCCTTTTTCTCATTTGAAAGGGGTTAAAAAAGCTATGGATGCATGCAGTATGCTATGGTCCACACCAAAAAATAATATTTGACTGTCTAGTAAGGTTATCAAACATTTGTTGGACATTTTGATAGTATTCCAGCTCTTGTGCAGTTCTTCCTACACCTTTCATGTAGCATAATCTAGTATGGTTGAGTTAAATATGGATGTGGGTCATCAAAGGTATATCGTGGAAAATGTGTTGAGGAAATATCTATCGGTTTCATTTTTTTTAATTACTCGAAACTAGTTCTCCAAATAACTCTTGACTTTTTTTAGGATGTTGTGATGACCCCTTTTATGCAAATATTCTAAAATTGTTCATTAGGCGAACCTACGTTTTGGTGAAATTTATCTCACTGAATGGTTTGATACTTGACATAACTATCCATATTAGGAGTGATGGGAATCTAATTTCCTTAATAGGCTCCTGACATTTATCACAATTTTTCGTCACTATTGTGGCCAGGTGGTTGGACCAATTGAAACTTTTTGCTTCAGTTTCAATATTTTAATGACCTATATCATTTCAAGTTTTAATTCGGATGGATTTCCAAAACTTGCTAAACAAAGTGACACTATGAATGTAGTCCATTTGACTATTTCATACAATAATTTTTTGATAATGAGTCCTTTTGAATTTTTGCCTACTAGAGACCCTGTGGATTGTTCCACAAGTTGCATAGGATTAGTTGTAATTGGTACTTGTCATGTCCCCAATTAAATAAATTCCAAATAAGACTATTTGCAAATAATGTTTCACCAACCTACTAGTTGCCTAGGTTGAGATGGAGACATAAATTTTGTAATAAGGGGCTATGGGACCCAAAAGGAATTTAGTTTATCATATTCACATTTAATTGGGTCACATAAATTATAAATTCTAAGAAAATAAGGTGGTTCGAGTTCATGAAGACACTTGGAATATTGTGGAGCCTTTGGGTGACTAGATTCCCCAGACACTTGGCATGATATTCATCCAAATTTGAACAAATGGGTAATTTAACATTCTTGGATGGTTATTTGGTGTCAAATATAATATAATGATCCAAGGAATTCTAATTGGTAAAGGAGGATCACTCCCATGGAAGAGGAAGAGATTAGAAGACAAGGTGTGCCACTTGGAAGGAGATTCTATGCACTCTATGACAACAAATGATGGAAGATTCTATGAGAAGTATGAAAAATTCAGAACTGATTGTGAACATATGACAAATATTAAATTTGAGGGATAAAAATAGCCACTAATAGGTTGAATTTGGGAGTTAGAGGCATCCATTCGATTTGAGGAAAAAATTGGAGCATGAAGAGGAAGACAAGTGTGATGAGAGTTACTAAACCAATAAGATGAGTTGGAGGAAGCTCATGAAGGGAAATTCATTCTTATGAGGCCTCATGAATTTAATAAAAGAATTTTATGAGGAATGGGAATAGCTTGTGATCATTTTTTAATTGTCCTTTGTCATTTTGGAGAGATTTTTCTTGTTCATTGCACAATGAGTGTTCTCTCTCCCTGCTTGTGAACCAATTTTGAGGGAGTTGGATTCCTTTCCAAGTTGGTTGATAGAGAGGCCATTCAGACCTCTCATGGGATATTAATGAAGGATTTTTATTTTTAGGTTGAATCTCCATACATTCGAATTCTCATCTATATCCCCATTCTCTCATTCCTTCTTCTCCATTCCCCCACACTCTCATTTGATGGCGCACTTGTTGGAGTGATTCTTGCGCCTTGATCAAGATAGTTGATGCCCAATATTTTATACATGATTCATGGATATTTAATATCATATAAATATTCTCTGTAAGTTGAAATATCATAAATATATGTATGAAAGGCTTGCATTCCCCATGCTCTTGAATAACTAGTTTTCATGGATTTGGCTTCAATACTGAAGTAGATTTATATCAGATTTGTATGAGGACATATATATGAGTTTCAAGATGATGGGGAGTAAATATATGATGTATGGCTCTATAATATTATGTCCACATGCTCTGTAAGTCTAAATATCAGAAACACATATATGAAAATCTTGCATACTCATTCCCTTGTATCACTGGTCTTCATAGATTTTGGCTTCAATCTTGAAGTAGTTTTATACCAGATTTGTATGAGAGATATTATATGAGTTTAAGGATTTTGTGACAGAATTAAATTATTTATTACTCTTTAATTTAATGTACATAACCTCTGTGGGTAGAAATCCAAGAAACTCATGTGTGAAAAGCTTGCATTCCCATGCCATTGAATCACTAGTTTCCATGACTTTGGCTTCAATCTTGGAGGAGTATTGTATCATATTTGTGGGAGGGTTTCCTTTGAGTTTTATTCTGTTGGGGAAGAAATTTTTATTCCATATATTACCCCCATGTTTCATATTACTCTCAGAAACCATATATTCTACCTTTCCTATGTCAAAGTCTAGCTAGTAATGCAAATTTCCCTTAGGCAATTTCTATGAAAGTTACCCTACAAATGTTGCAGACCATAATCCATTTGCAGAAGTTAATAAACATGATTAAGGACAGTCATTTATGTCTGATACTCATTCCCATACTTTTTTCTTAAATTTTGGAGGGTCGTACTTGATTTGGAGAGCTAGTTTGGCCATCACCCTTGGGGGGATTTGAACAAAATTTCCTAGTAATTTTGGTCTTTTTGTCATTATCCACCAATTTTTTTTAAGAGGTATAAATTATGATAAAAAGTATCCATAAACCACATTGGGATGTTTTAATATTCACCATACCATTTCCTTTCAAATTTGGTACCATTTAGTGAAAGTTCGAACCCTCTAGAGTCATGACTAGTTAAGCTTGAATTTTTCCTGAATTGCACTTTTCTACAAAATTCCCAAAAAGGGACATTACAGTGGTATCATATCATGGTATTAGCACCTATTGAAGTTACATATTATAAATATGAATTAAAAAACCTCATCAAGTCATTCGTTGATGATACGACCAAGCAACTCATGCAAGGATTCGAATTGATGGCTAGCCAACTTAGGGGTAAGCTGGCAGTAGGGGGTAGTAGAAGTTTCCATCATGGAGAGAGATATAATACCATTCATTTTGAATTTTTTTATGATTGTTTGAATGGAAATAGGCACAATAATTCAAATGGTAACTCATTAAGGAACAATCGACAATCCACAAGTAGGGAGGAGACCAAGGAGCCACCAAGTTCTATGGGTGGTGAAACATAAAAATTATTACATTATGAGGATTGAAAGTCACTCCTAAGTGACTTTGGAAAATATAAGGAAACATCACATGAGAATTAAAAAGAGTCCCTTGAAACTATAGAATATCATTCTGAGACACATTCTAATGTGGACATGGACCAAAGGGCATCTACTGATGGATGCTTGAACTGTGAAGGAGTACCTACTGATGGGTGCTCACAAATCTATGTTGGTGACATAGAGATCATATTGGAAAATGTTGCTCCAATAAAAAGTTCTCATAAGCAAGATGATGGATACCCTGTGACAGATAATGAACAACCAAGATTAACTTCCCCATCACCACTTGAGCTTCAAGAAATTGATCAAAACAAGAAGAAAGAAGAAGAGGAGGTTCGGTCTCATGAACCATCCTTCATTGAAGGGTATTTGAATATGAGTGAAAGGGATATCCAAGAGGCCCTTAGCATACTCCATGACACTCAGGCATTGGTATCAAATTCTTGTTGGAAAGTTTCTTCATTGGAGGATCCATCCTTTCTTGAATACATGGAGAAGATTCAAAGAGCAATGTGTAACATCAAAGGTAATTTCATGCCTTTTCTTTTTGATAGAAAAAATGTTATTGATATTAGTGAATGGTTACATGAATCCTACTTAAATAATAATTAAGATATTCATACACTCAAAATTCAAAACATGAATAGATTGTCATATACTTGTTCTTCCTCCTACGTTTTAGATTGTCATATGGTAGATTTCTTGGAGGATTCTCATGACATGATGGATAATGAGAAACATGAAAATTATAGGTTCTTGATGTGTTTGAAGATGATATTTATGGGAGCCAATCACTAGTTGTGGTGGAATAGGAACTTGAGTTGCCTCTTGATGCTGGGTGAACACTTTTTTAAGATGTGCATGATTCCACTACCCTGGAACCAACCTATGGGGAAAGTTTTACATTTTTTAGAGAGGTGAGTGTTCCTAACCTTATGGAGCCTTCACATGATGAACATTTTTCACTTTATAATC
Source organism: Pseudotsuga menziesii (assembly GCA_001517045.1). Classification (NCBI taxonomy): domain Eukaryota; kingdom Viridiplantae; phylum Streptophyta; class Pinopsida; order Pinales; family Pinaceae; genus Pseudotsuga; species Pseudotsuga menziesii. The sequence goes on along the minus strand of LPNX011047738.1, from coordinate 38,670 downwards.
CTTTGGGTGAGTTGGTTCTTTCTCCTACATCCTACACTTCCAAATTTTGCAGCATTCATCCTAATGAAGTATGGGTGAAAGATTTCTTTTTTATGGTGCCAAATGAAGAGTATGGAATTTCTATCTCTCCTTTTTACTATGAAATGATTAGAGAACCATATTATTTACACTTTCAGCAGAATACCTTGTTACATTATGATGATACACATCTACATGGATGCACCTATGGTATTCACTTGAGTCACTTGGAGACTCATGATTTTCCTTGCTCCTTGCCTAGTCTATTTGATGTTGGAGGAACTTCATCCCAAACTTGGGTGAAGAGATATATGATTGAAGAAAATTATAGTTGGAAGAAACATCCTCTGTTATTTCATGATGATATAAATATTCATGGGTGTATTGATGATATTACTTTGAGTCACTTGAAGTCTCCATGTTTTCTTTGCTCCTTATTTGGTTTAGATTTTGGTGGAGGTTCTTCATTCACTTATTGGATGAAAGAACACATGGGTGATTATCTTGATGCACATTATATTTTTTTGGAGCATAATTATGGGACATGGGATCCTCACCTATGTCAATGGGGAAGATATGATATAATACTTGATGCTTGTGTGTATGGGCCACATGATGATCTACATACTTGGATGTACAAGCACTTTCATGGGATCCTTCACCACTTGAGAAGATGATTGTAAACAGAGTAGTGAAGCAGCAAGCATGGTGGTTCCTCTCTGATATTTTATTTTAATCTTAAGAAACTCAAAGTTTGGTAACTTAGTACCAACTTCAAAGAATTATACAGAAGCAAAAAGGGGTGAAAGTTCAGAAAAGGTTTCCAAAATATGGAGGTAAAGATTATTTGCACAAATTTGGGTTTTGTGTATTTGATTAATCCTTTTGGTTTTAGTAGTGATGTTACATGATATATCAATATGCACAACCCACATCTCTTTACTTTTGGGAACACAAAATTGCAGTACATGAGTGCCACTACTAAAATTGTAGCTAAAGAAAATTAATTAGCAGAACCATAACATAGCACTTGGTGCAAAGGAAGGAGTACCAAATGAGGATGCCACTTGCTAATATGAAAAATATTCCATAATAAAAAATTTGAATTTCTCGAGGACAAGAAATATTGAGTGGGGAGGATTTTTCATGTCCCCAATTAAATAATTTCCAAATAAGACTATTTGCAAATAATGTTTCACCAACCTACTAGTTCCCTAGGTTGAGATGGAGACATAAATTTTGTAATAAGGGGCTATGGGACCCCAAAAGAAATTTAGTTTACCATATTCACATTTAATCGGGTCACGTAAATTATAAATGCTAAGAAAATAAGGTGGCATGAGTTCATGAAGACACTTGGAAGCTTGTGGAGCCTTTGGGTGACTAGATTTCCCACACACTTGGCATGCTATTCATCCAAATTCGAACAAATGGGTAATGTACATTATTGGATGGTTATGTGGTGTCAAATATTAATATAATGAGCCAAGTTATTCGAATTGGTAAAGGAGGGTCACTCCCATGGAATAGGAAGAGACTAGAAGACAAGGTGTGCCACTTGGAAGGAGATTATATGCACTCTATGACAACAAATGATGGAAGATTCTATGAGAAGTATGAAAAATTCAGACCTGATTTCTGACATATGAAAAATATGACATGTCAGGGATAAAAGTAGCCACCAATAGTTCTAATTTTTTATTTAGAGTCAGCCATTCGAATTGGAGAAAGAATTGAAGCATGAAGAGGAAGACAAGTGTCATGACAGTTACTTAACCACTAAGATGAGTTGGAGGAATATCATGAAGTGAAATTCGACCTTAGGAGGAATAATAAAGTTAATAAAAGGATTTTATGAGGAAAGAGAATATATTTTGATCATTTTTTAGTTGGCCTTTGGAATTTTGGAGAGCTTTTGCTTGTCCATTGCACGGTGAGTGTTCACTCTCCCTAGTTGTGAACCAAGTTTGAGGGAATTGGATTCCTTTCCAACTTGGTTGATGGAGAGGCCATTCAAAAATCTAATGGGAGATTATTGAAGTAGTTTTATTTTCATTTTTAAGGTCCATACATTTTAATTCTCATCTATCTCCCCATTATCTCATTCCTTCTTCTCCATTCCCCCACACTCTCATCTGATGGCACACTTATTGGAGTGATTCTTGCGCCTTGCTGATGATAGTTGATGCCAAATATTTGATACATGATTCATGGATATTTAATATAATATAAATATTCTATATAAGTTTAAATCTCATAAATTTATGTATGAAAGGCTCCCATTCCCCATGCTCTTTAATAACTAGTTTTCATGGAATTGGATTCAATACTGAAGTAACATTATATTAGATTTGTATGAGAACATCTATATGAGTATTACGATGATGGGGAAGAAATATATGATGTATGGATCTTTAATATTATGTCCACATGCTCTGTAATTCGAAATATCAGAAATAAATGTATGAAAATCTTGCATACTCATGCCCTTGTATCACTAGTCTTCATGGATTTTGGCTTCAATCTTGAAGTAGTTTTATACCAGATTTGTATGAGATATATTCTATGAGTTTGAGATGTTGTGAAAGAAATATATGATGTATTACTCTGTAATTTCAATTCCATAACCTCTATGTGTAGAAATCCAAGAAACTAATATGTGAAAAGCTTGCATTCCTATGCCATTGAATCACTAGTTTCCATGACTTTGGCTTCAATCTTGGAGGAGTATTGTATCAGATTTGTGGGAGGATTTTCCTTTGAATTTTATGCTGTTGGGGAAGAAATTATTATTCCATATATCACCACCATGTTTCATATTACTCTCAGAACCATATATTCTACCTTTCCTATGTCAAAGTCTAGCTAGAAATGCAAATTTCCCTTAGGAAATTTCTATGAAAGTTACCCTACAAATGTTGTAGACCATAATCAATTTTCAGAAGTTAATAAAAATGATTAAGGATATTAATTGATGTCTGATACTCATTTCCATACTCTTTTCTTAAATTTTGGAGGGTCATACTTGATTTGGAGAGCTAGTTTGGCCATCACCCTTGGGGGGATTTGAACACAATTTCCTAGTACTTTTGGTCTTTTTGTCATTAGCCCCCAAACATTTTGAAGAGGTATAGAGTATGATAAAAAGTATCCATAAACCAAATTGGGATGTTTCAATACTGACCATACCATCTCCTTTCAAATTTGGGACCATTTGGTGAAAGTTGGAACCCTCTAGAGTCATGACTAGTTAAGCTAGAATTTTGCCTGAATTGCACTTTTCTACAAAATTCCCAAAAAGGACATTACATTACTAGTGTCCATTTGATTGAAAGAATTTTTATGTGTCCAATTAGTGAATATATTATTTCTATGGGATAATCGATCCAAATTTTTCCATCATGGTAGTGGTTGACGATGAATTTACGATGAGATCCTTTGTATTTATGTGGGAGTCTAACAATAGTGTGTTTAAATAATTAAAAAAAATTGGTAGTTGAAAGTGTGTTAGCTTCTTCTATCCACTTTTGATCCATGATTCCCAAATATTTGAGTTCAGTGTACTATTTGGCCCAGTTGTACTCATTAGTCTTGGATTTCTTAATTTTGTGAAGTCCAACTTGCAAGGGAGTCATGCCAGATTATTCCTATTAAATTCTACCTTTTTCATCAACCACTTTGGTTTTGGGTTATGGTGGCTAGGATTTGGTGCCATGGTTGGTTCCTAGAAATCTATAGTAGACCTATCGAATAAAATTGTGATTTTTTGTATATGGTGTGTGCACTTTAATTTGGTGCATAAACTTTCACAACGCTCTACAAGTATGGGCGTATTCATAAGCACGATCCTTGATGATATTTTGATGTGTGTAGGTAAAATAATTAACTTCCATATTTGTGGTGGAAAACTAGCTCGCGTGCTTGGATAAACTTGCGAGAGAATTTTCTTCGTGAACCGATCGATTTAGTTGATGGTCAATGCTCCGATCGATGGTCTTGTCTATGTCTTGATCCTTGTTTTGTTCTGTCTTTCATTTGTTGTCAAGGAGTCAACTTGGTTGATATGTTATTAGATGAATCCACTATCCACTTTTATGCTTCTTTATTCTTCTGGTCGGAATTCAGTGATTGTCTGCTACTTTCGATTTTCTATATCTTTGTGTTCTTCTACTCTACCTCTACTTCCTAGTCAACCATCATGTGTGTTGAAGCACATATTCCATGCCAAAATACAAGTCTTAGTATTCCTTTTATTTGCAATTGAATTTATGTTAGTTATATAATTGTTTTTAAACAAAGTATCTAATTTTCCTAAATCTACACAAACCTAGGGCATGATGGTTGACTAGTGGTGATACAACCACTGGTCGACAAAGTGTTTGTTTATATTCAGTATCTCTTTATTCAAGCTCCATTAGCTAACTTGGAAAAATATCGTCCTTGAAGCATTTTTAATCATACAATTCCATTATAATTCAATTCTTCCACAACCAAACAATGTCAAGCTTTTTCGACTTGCCTTTTATTTTTCTATCATATAGTAGTACAAGGTCACCAACTAAAATATACTTCTTCTTGATATTCCTATCATGCTAGGATTTCTATTGTTGTTTTTATACTTCTTGACGATGAATAACAATCATTCTCTATTCTTCAAGTTTTTGGAGTTCAAATACTATGTCTTACATCACCTTGACAATATCAAGATGTAGTACTTCTACAATGAATGGTACTTCTACAATGACTGGGTCTTGTTGTTTAAATTGTAGTGGGATGATTTCTTCTTGTTCATATACTAAATTAAAAGGTGTATGCTTGGTCAATCTTTTATAAGCTGTCCTATATTCCCATAATATCATAGGGATTTTATAAACCTAGTCATATTTGTCAATGTTGTATATTTTTGTAAGACTAGTCACCAATGTTTTATTAAATGAATTGACATTACTATTCAATTGATGGTGGTACAATGAACTCTTACGATGGTAAATCATGAATTCTTTGACTGAAACATCTATATATGTGTTTATTAAGTGTGCTCCTATGTCACTGATTAAAGTAAAAGGATATCCAAATCTTGTAATAATATTTTCATAAATGAATTTTGTCGAAACGTCACTTGTACAAGTCTCAATCAGTTCTGCTTCATCCCATTTAGAAACATGCTCCACTATGGAAATTATACAACGAGCGCTTGTCCATCGACCAGCTATTGGAAATGGTCTGACGATGTTGATAACCCAAATTTTGAATGTTAGACTGAGGCTTATAGATATAAGTGGAATTTGGTTTCATCGTAGGGGTTGACTCATTAGTTTGCACTTGTCACATTTGTTGATATATAATTTTTAGTATTTTTTTAGTGTTGGTTTCCATACTTTATATTGTAGTATATTCCTAGCAGTTGTGTTAGCGTGAAAATTTCCTCTTGTTGGACCCAAGTGTGCTTCTTCCATAATGGACTCCCTCTCATGGTCGAGAATGTATGCACCAATGAAGTATGTCATATGGTCCTAACTTATAGAGATATCCATTGATTAAAGTGTAGGGTGTTACTTTCATTGCTAGGATTTTCTTCTTCTTTTCAGCTATTCCTTCTTGTAAAAATTGGGCAATGCCATCTAGCTTAGTCGACACAACTTCAATTTGGAATAGATGTGCATCAGATAATTTGTTGTATATAGCAATTGAATCCTCAAAAGATTCTATACGATACAAATGGTCGAGTCCCTCATTTGATTTTCCTGGTCGGACTAATATTTCGAATTCAAATTCTTGAAATGACAATATCCAACAACATATTTCATCATGGTACAATGGTTTATTAACCAAGTATTTTAGAGCATGGTGATATGTGAAAAAGATGAACCGGTTATCCAATATACAATGTTGATATTTTTGGAGTGTGTATATCATGCCTAATGCTTCATGTTCACTCGTTGAATAATTTTGTTCTTCTTTATTTAGCTTTCGACTAGCATATGCATTAGGGTATTAAATTTTGTTGTCTCTAGATTGAGTGAGCATTGTTCCGAATTCAATACCTGATGCATCTATATGTACATGAAATTTCTCGGACCAATTCAAGAATATTAGGATTGGAGCTTCGACTAATTTTCTTTTGAGTAGTTCATATGTTCTGAACATTCTAGTGTCTAGATAAATTCAACATTTAACTTGAGCAATTATTCTAAGGGAAATTTCATGTCTAAGTAATGCCTTATAAATTTTCTTTAATATTCGATATGTCCCAGTAATATTCTAACTTGCTTGGTACATACTGGGAGTTTCAAGTCAACAATAACTTTTATTTTTTCTAGATCAACTTTGATACCTTCCTTACAGACTACATGGACCAAGAGTATTCCAATGGGCGTGGGAAAAATGCACTTCTTTATATCACCTTTATATTCAATGTGACATAGATCTCTAGACACCTCTTCAACATTAGTGATATCCACTAGATGTGGTATTTGAGCATAGTATATATGGTCCAATCATCAAAATAGGTAACCATGGCCTTGTACATAAATTATTGAAAATAATGTTGATGCATTTTTCAATCCAAATGACATAACTTATATGCAAATGACCAAATTTGCATGCAAATGTCGTCTTGTGTTGATATTCCTTTTCCATGGGTACTTGGTTATATCTTGAGAATCTATTTGTGAAGGAATACCATTCACGACCGACAACTTCATTAATAATTGAATCGACAAAGGGTGTCATGAACGAGTTTGTTAGTGTTACTTTATTAAATCCTTTGAAATCAACACAGATCCAATGTCTCTTGCGGTCATGTTTATTTAGCTATATGACCGTGAGACTGGCCCACTCCAAATTATCAATAGGGTATATAATTCAAACAACTAACATATAATCAATTTCCTTTTTTACTATGTCTTTGTATTTATGGTGTAGTTTATATGGTCATTCCTTAACATGTTTTGCATCTGGCATGATTTCAATTTTCATCTCCCCCATTTCTTGTACAAACCCTTTTAAATCCTTGTAGTATCTAGCAAATACATCCTGATATTGTTTTAGAAGTTTTGTTATTTTTGTGGTATGTTGCTTCAACCAATAGTCTCTTATTTTCACCATTTCGAGTTTCTCGTTGGCTCAAATATCAACATTTTTTTCATGTCCATCAACTCATGTGATTTTGATTTTTCAATTGCTCGATATCCTTCTTTGAATTTAGTAAAGGATGGGGGGGATTCTCTAAGTTCAAGATCATCTTCTTTATATTTAGTACAAATTTTCATAACTGATTTTACCTGATGGGTTATTTGTGGATTATTTGTTAAAGATATGTAACTACATAAGATATTATATTTTGTATTTTTATTGTTATTCCTCCTTTTATAGATGTTGTTCCTCCGATTAGGGATTTCATTAATGTAATTGCTCATGTAAAGTCTTGAGGTAAAACCTTCGTTGTAATTCGGGCCAGTAGTACCCATAAAAAGTATTATTAAAATTTTATTTTGAGTCTCCCAAGGAAAGTCATCCCTAGTTGAGAGGAGAAGTTGACCCTGTTGGGTTATTAAGATTCTCAACTGATTAATATAAATAGGTGAGGTGCTTCCATCATCTGGACATAGTTAGAGCTCAAGAAAGTTTGGTAGAGAGAGAAGGAGTATTCCATATGATAGGGAGTAAGAAACTAATACTATTTTTGGGGTCTTACACTATACTTGGTTGAAGTCTATATCGAGGAAGTTTTAATAGGATTTAACCCCCATGAGGGTTTCGCAGGATAAATATTTGTGTTCTCTTTTGTTCTGTTGTGCTTGTTATTCTTTCAATGATACTTTTTTTTTGGCATAACAAATTTTAAAATCTTAACATGATCTTTCTTCCATCGAATTTTTTTCCTAGAGTTTTGCCATTCTCAAGCACAAAACTCTAGGAAATTTCGATGGAGAATGACAAAAACTCAAGGAAAAAAATTTCGTTGGTTGTATCCATTGTTGTGCTTGTTGTTATTGTAGAAATATTGATCCTTTTGATTGTTTTGGGTGATATTTTGTGCTTGATAGATTGTTTTGTAATTCACCTTACTCTTTAAGTCCTTCACACATTCTACAGTGTTATGTTCAGTATTTCAACAAATCCCACACCATTTTGGTTTAACATTGTGAGCATCATATGGGAACTCCATTGTTGAATGCAGGTAAAACCTTTCACATATGTTGTAATAAAAACTTGTTTGAGCAATTCATAAGTTGTCTGGATGTCTTTATTTAGGGAATAATCTTGGTTCCTCTTGAATTAGTTTTCTTTGTTCAAGGAAAGGTCTTAATTATTCATGAAACATTCTTCTATCATCATGAAATTAGTGTTAGCCATTGTATCTATAGTTGTATTTACTATGACCCTCCAACAAGCATGTCATACACCATAATTTGTTGTGACGCAAACAAGTTGTTGAAGCGATATTTTCATTGTTTCTAACTTTTCTTACAGTCTTTGGTCGATAAGGCCAATTGAAAAATCTTTATTTGACTTTACCTTCAAATGTTTCTTTAGAGTGTCATCATACATTTTAAATTCATGCAAGAGAAAGGGCATTTTAATCCTTGGATGCAGTACTGCAACAAACCATTGAATCCAAATAGATTGATCCATCTTAGATGGAATTTGACTAAGTAATTATTTACATATTCTATCATATTCATGTAGTGTTTCACCCAGCCTTTGTGTAATTTATTTTAATTTATGTGTGTTCAAATGCCTACTATCTTGGGTTTGGAAGAATTCTAGAAAATTCTCTTTGATTTCTTGCTTTGTTTTTGGGCGATATTCAATAAAATTCATATATCAAGAGAGCTCTCTTTTCCGGAGGCCACCTACAACTTGAGCTATATGTAAATTCTCATCATCAATAGGGTTATCTTCCCACATGGTTTCACAAACAAACAAATTTTTTCTAGGGTCCTCTCCCCCTTCATAAATAAGATTGTGGAATGTAAAATGGTAAGTCATATTAACAGAGTTCTGATACCTACTTTTTGTTCTATTTAGATTACTTTTTGGAGATAGTTGACCAACTATGGATGAACTTACTTCTTTACAATGAGTTTATGTACTTACTTCTTGTCGATGAGATTTATACTAGCTGGTCAAGGGGACTTCTTCTATGAAGTCTTCGTCGACAAGTCAGATCTCTGCCAAGTTATGCGCTTTGATCGATACTGGTAGGGGGGTGCCTCCAAATGTTCTAAATATAATACGCAAAAACTATGTCTTCCAAATTTTGTTATGAAATTTATCTTGTTACCATGATGTGGTGTCTTGATCATTAGTCGACCCACAATTCATCCATAGTCATCTAGTTGGATCCATATTATATATACTCTTGATAGGTCTAATTCCTAAGTTGCACTCGATGATCTGTATTACACTCAGACCATGATTCAAAATGTTTGGGAACGTATCGAAAAGAGTTGTAACTTCAGGATTACCAATCTATAATGCAATCATAGTTTCCTCTATCGACAAATTTCTTCTGATCAGTGCCTCACCCTCTCTTTCATATGGTTGAATTTCCTTTAAATCATGTTGTACTTTTGGATGGTTGATATTTTCAATCACCTTCTTCATATTCTTCTTATTACTAATTGGAATTGAATGGTCCCTTATTTCTTCCCATCTTTTCTATCGTTTTTCCCTTTCATTTTTATGAATATAAGTTGTTTACTTGTGACTAGCCATCAACTTTTGTCGAGTTGAGCTTGAGTTCTTGTTAGGATTCCTTCATGAAAATTATGTAAATTGTTATAATCTATTCATTCATTCCACATTGCCATCTAACCCTCCATTTAAAAATTGAATACGTATGAGATGTGTGTGGGTTCAACAATGGTATTCATTTACTAAGAAAATATTCCCACTCTCGCTTGGGAACAAAGCGCTCCTAGTATTTTTGTTTCTACTCCTAGTTGTTAAATTATTATTTATACTCAGAGGGGGGAGGGGGTGAGTCAATATAAAATGCATATTACACAATTTTACACTTAACAAATTATACTTCAAAACCTTTTTGATTGCAAGCACCAACTCACATATTACAAGAACCAGCTTGTAAGGACTTCTATCTATCGCACAAGCACCAACTTGTTGATTTCAGGCATCGAACTGAATAGATATTAGTCTTGTTTATGCAAGATCCAACTTGATGTAGTTAGGAACCAACCTGATTGAAGACTGTGGTCTCCTATTTTGTTCTTTAGCGCCAATTGAACAGAAGCACCAACTCCCTTTTCTGTATTCTCCAACACCAACTAGAAGGAATATACAACTTCATTTCCTTACTCCTTTATGCTGCCTTGAAATAAATAAATTATAACATAACTATGATCTTTGACTTCTATGAGATCTACATCTGCATCTTCTAATACTCTACACTATCAATACTTTGTCACTTTTGCAATTTGTATTTTGTGTCTTTAGTAATATGTATATAAACACTTTAACACTTCTACGGTATTCTTCATTCACTATGAATTCTCTTCGCACATATTGGCACATGGAATCCTTCTAATTTGTGCACAATCAACTATTATTCTTCATTGAATTTGTACATTCATATTATTGTTGTATAAACTTCTTCTAGATCAACGAGTCATCGATAATCCAAAATTATAATCTTTCCAATTCAAATTGTCACTTCTTCTTAATATTCAAGCTTACCTCAATACTTCCATTTCTTGCTTATTTATACTTTTCTTTCTCAAGAAATGTGTCCACAAGTCATAATTCCTTTCACTCGGAGACGCCCAAACTCTCTTGCTTCTTGGTCAAGCTAGCTACCTCATTCCATCTTTTGTTGGTGTAAACTTTATTGATAATTCAACTTCGTGAGATCTTACACACTTAAGTCCATTGAATTGGTGGTATCTGTGCATATGAGTCCCATGTTTTGGTGGGATTTTTTCACTTCCTAACCTTCCACACATATTCTCTATATACTTCCTCAAACTGGATTTGTGTATATAAGGAGGCACTGTCTGAAACTATTGAGACTTACATATACTTTTATATATTTTGATCCAGACCGTTCATGGGTGCACGTTGGGGACAAAAATCAACTGAATGAGTTGAGTACTGTTATGACAGAAGCATATAAAAAGAACCAGCAAAGCAGGAAACACACTAGGTCAACAAGAAATATACATAGACAATATGCAAGAATTCGAACCAATTTATTACTTTTGTTCCATGAAAGATAGAGAAATAAGATTCTATTGATTAGAAAGATGTATATTACATTAATGTACATGCTTATATAGGATGCTAAGATGCTTGGGTGACTACCCACTCTGTTCAGTTACAAAAGAAGTTATAACGGTTCAAAAGTTCAACTATTGCAGAGCATGTTGGTATGTTTTATGTCGAGGCGGACCTGTCAAGGCAAACTTGGTGAATGAACATGTCGAGGCAGACCTGACGAAGGCGAACCTGTAGAATGAACATGTCGAGGAGGATCTGTTGAAGGAGAACCTGTCAGCTTCTGGTTGGATCATTCCTCCTTCCTTAAGAAACAATGGTCTCCATTGTGTATTTGTTCAGGTGAGGAAACGTGTTGGCTATTTTAGTAGTAGAGTACCATTTTCCTTGCGCAGGGAGTTGTCCAGCTTTAGCCACTTGAAACAAGGGAATGGAGTTCATACTTGTATGGAGTATGTGTCATCCCACAATGGTGTCACAAACAAGAGGTTCTTGAACATATCGATGGATGTATTCAGGTTCTACTGTCTGCAAGTCGTTCTGTTCCAACAATGGTGCATGGTATGGTTGAAGTAGATCTACATTGAAAATTGTATGTAGGCCAAGGCATACAGGAATGTCGAGCTGAAAATCATTTTCTCCAATCTATTTAAGGATACTGTATGGAGCATATCGTAAAGGTTTCATCTTTCTGTATGGACTAGTGAAGCTCTCGTTCTTTAGATGTAACCAGACCCAATCCCCAATTTGGAATGAATAAGGAATACGATGCTTCTCGTGTCGGGCCTTAGCTTTTGCATTAGCTTGTTGCAACATCTCCTATGCTTGCTTATGAATGTTGTAGATTTGATCTCTCAAATTCAATGCTTTCTCCACTTCTTGTCCTTCAAAGTTGACATTGTTTGACTATGTCGAGGAACTGATTAAGTCAATAGGCACCGAGGGTTGAAATATGTAACAGATATAAAATGGACTCTTGCCCATAGAGCTGTGTTGAGCACGATTGTAGCTGTGATGTATGTATGGAAGGTTGTCATCCCATGTTCGATGATGCTTGTGGTTATACATGCAAAGCAATTGTATGACTAAGTGATTTACAACTTCTGTCTATCCGTATGTCTGCAGATGGAAGGATTTCGACAAAGAAAGTCTTGTGTCGAGCTGTTTCCAAAGATTTTTCCAAAAGGTGCTGACAAATCTAACATCTTTGTGAGAAATAATGGTCATCAAGAGGCCATAATGTTTCCATACATGTTCAAATAAGAGATGAGCAGTCTGATGTGTTGTCGTAGTCTTCTTACATGGTATGATTATAGCCATCTTGGAAAATATGTCTACTACTACTATTATTGCGTCATGTTGATGTTTGGTAGTAGGATATCCCATCAAGTAGTCCATAGAGATAGATTCCCATGCTCGACTAGGAACTGTAAGGGGTGTGCACATTCCATGTCATTGATTCGACGGTTTAGAAATGGCACCAACCATGCATGATCAAATGTACTTCTTGACGTCGGATTTAAGTGAAGGCCAGTAAAAATACTTTTGGAGGATAACAAGTGTTTTTGTGACTCCAAAATATCTTGCAGTCTTGCTGTAGTGCACGTCCCAAATGAGCTTATGTTGGTGCTCACCGATCGGTACACAAAGTTTTCCAAGCTTGTATAGAAATATGTCCTTCAGGAAGTAGTCGGTAGTCAACAACTTGTTGGTCTAAAGATGTTGATAAATTGCAGAGAAATCATAGTCTACCGAATACAATTGTGGCCAAGGAGTGGTGTCATAACCATGAATACTCATCACTATAGACAATAGAGTAATGGGTGGTTTGCTAAGACAATCGGCTGTGGAATTGGATTTGCCTTTCCGATACTTAATTACCAACTAAAATTGTTGCAGGTAATTAAATGACTTGATTTGTCGAGTTTTCTATAATTTTGACTGGGACAGAGCGAACTACAAAGGTTTATGGTTAGTGAGGATCACTGTTTCCTTGCGATGAATGTAGTGTCTCCATTTCTTAAGAGCTTGCACAGTGGCATACAATTCTTTTTCATATGTCGAGTACCTTCTAACAGTGTTGTTGAAAGTCTCGGAATGAAACATGAATGGGTGACCTAACTGAGTGATCATTGTACTGAGGGCATAGTTCGATGAATCCATCTCAATTTCAAAAGGCTGATGCAAATCAAGTAACACAAGAACTGGTGCAATACAAATCTTGTTTTTTATCTCTTCAAAAGCTTGTTGTTGTGTTGGTGTCCATTTGGAGACAATTTTCCCATTTCCTTTCGTCAACTAATTCAAAGGCCATGCGATGTGGCTGAAGCCAAGTATGAATCATCAATATAAATTCGCCAAACCAAGACAACTTCTTAGTTCATGAATGTTTTGATGATATGTACTTTTTCTGGGTCAACATGAATGTCTGTAGAGTCAATTGCATAACCCAAATATTTGATGTTGGTCATCGCAAATGAACATTTGTCCATGTTTAGATATAGTCGATGTTGCTGGAGAGTGTCAAAGAATTGTCTAAGTTGTTTGACATGTTCTTCCCATGATCGACTGAAAATCAAGATATCCTCGAGATAGAGAATGCCACATTTATCGATGAAAGGTCATAGAAGGTCATCCATATATCTCATGAAAGTCGCAGGTGCATTGGTTAAGCCGAAAGGAATGACTAACTATTCAAAATTTCTTTTCCTGGTCTTGAAAGTCATTTTCCATACATCGGTGGACTTGATTGGAATATGGTGGTATCCCTACTTGAGGTTGAGTTTCGTAAAAAACTTAGCACCTTTCAGATTGTCGATGAGTTCATCAATCTATGGAAGAGGGTATCTTTTCTTCACTGAAATTTTGTTGAGATCCAAATAGTTGATGCACATGAGCTAAGTCCTGTCTTTCTTTGGAACTAAGACGACTGAAATTCCATAAGGAGAGGAGCTTGGGAGGATATGACCCTTGTCAATCAAATCCTGGATTCGTCTAAGAATCTCTTCATTTTTTAGAATGGATCTTCTGTAAACAGATGTGTTAGGTAATGAAGAACCGGGAACATGTTCAATGGAGTCTTTTACCTGACAATTCATAGGTACTCCATCAAGTGCTCGAATTATGTTTTGGTATTCTTCAAGAAAGTTGTTAATCTATTGTTGTTTTCGGGAGCTACGTTGGTCAGTGATTTGGATCATTGCTGCAGTATTCCAGAAATGTTGAGGCTTTGTCATGATTAATGCAAACTTTTGAACATGATTGATAAGCTTCTTTGTTTGTTTGGAAGATATCATAGCAATCGTTGATGTGGGTTATCATTTTGGTATACCATACCATTAATTCTGGATTTTGACAATCACCTTCAGAGGCGATGACTGATATGTACCATGTCGATCCCATAGGTAGGGTTTACCGAATAGGGCGTATGCTACGAAAAGCGGTGCCACATCACAGAGTACTTCATCTTCAAAAGGCTTAATGAAGTAGGTAAGTAGAAATTGTCGTGTGATCCTTAGTTCCTATCCATCCTTCATCTAATTGATATTGTAAGGCTGAGGATGTGGAGTGGTGACAAGACCTAATTTCTTCACAAGATCTTTAGAAATGAAGTTCTTCTAGCTACCATTATCCACAATCATATGTAATGGTGTTTTCTGAATCCATATCCGTGTATGGAACAGGCACTCTCATTACTCCTCATCAACGATGGTCGAGGCTGTAAGAGTGGTCGAGGTTGAAGCTTAGAGGGTTGATGCATCTGGATCAGATTCTACCAGGGTTCTGTTACACAAGTCGTATGTCGACAATTTTTCCAAAAATACTTTAGAGCTTTGTAATCTAACGTATCATGACATGCTGAACTATGATAATCACACCATTTACCGGTAGGAGCTTGTTTGCTGTGATCCCTCTTGTCTTTCTGAAAGTTCTTATTTTGATGATAAATCTTTAGCATAGTCGGCTAACAAGAGTTCTTGAACTTTTCGGAGTCAGTTGGTGACTTCTTTTCGGATGTTCGACCTGTTGGCTTGTTCACGAAATTTTCTTTTCCTTTTTGTTTAGCTTCAATCTTGATGGCGTAATGAAATGCATCCACAAGCTTACTAACAGTTAGAAACTCCATCTCTTGCTGAATGTATGGGGATAAACTGCTAGCATACTTTAGAATAAGAAATTTCTCTTCTTCTTGGATGCCAGGTCTAGCCATGAGTCCATAGAGCTCGTCGGTGCAACTCTGTACAGACTGGTCTTTCCATTTCCTTAGCTGCTGCCACTTCTTATACCACTATTCAAGGTACTTGGGCAGGTAGAATTCCTTTCGGACACATTCAAAAGTTTTTACCCATGTGTCTATGGGGTCTTCTTCTTTTTCCATCTTTGTCGATAGATTCTCCCACTAGGAGTGTATAGAGGTTAACATCTTTAAGGATGCAATGGTGATCTTTTCTGCTTCGGAGAGTTGATTTGTTGTGTAGTAATATTCTAGTTGTTTTACCCAATTGTTGACATACTTCACGTCAATCTTTCCTTCAAGGTTCGGTATGTCCAGATTCATTTGCACTTTGAAGGGGCTGATTTTATCGGAGTGAGCTCGCATCGAGGATTCCCCGGAGTTCGAAGTGACTCTCATGAGAATCTTACTGAGTTAGGGGAACATTTCGGTTCACTAATGAGCCAATGCTTTTTCTATGAGTTGTTTTGTCTCGTCAGTTGCATGTCTATTGTCTGCTTGTTTGACCATATTTTTTGGAGTTGAACGAAGTGTCCGCTTGAGTTGCTGAGTTTTTGAGCGTGTTTGAACATGCATAAGTTAAATAACTTCAATGGAAGTGCTTATGTAACTTAAAATCTGAACAAGATCTTGCTCTGATACCAATGATCCAGGTCGTTCCTAGGTGCACGCTGGGGACAACAGTCGACTGAATGAGTCGAGTACTGTTATGACGAAAACATATAAGAAGAACGACCAAAGAAGGAAACACACTAGGTCGACAAGAAATATACACATAGACAATATGTAAGAATGCGAACCAATTTATTACTTCTGCTCCATGAAAGATGGAGGAATCAGATTTATATTGATCATAAAGATGTATATTACATTAATTTACATGCTTATATATGATGCTAATACGCTTGGGTGACTACCCGCTACGTTCAATTACAAAATAAGTTATAATGGTTCAGAACTTAACCCGTCGCAGAGCATGTTGGTATGATGTATGTCGAGGCAGACCTGTCGATGCGAACCTGTCGAATGAACATGTCGAGGAGGACCTGTCAAGGTGAACCTGTCGAGGTGAACCTATCGAGGCGAACTTGTCGAGGCATACCTGTCGAAGGTGAACCTCTCGAATGAACATGTCATGGCAGACATGTCGAGGCAGACCTGTCAAAGGAGGACCTGTGGAAGGTGAACCTGTCAAAGGAAAACTTCAAATCACTTATTTTTGTTGCTTGTTGACCGTGTCTTAATTAATGTGATTTCACACGATTTGTCATGTGATTTTGCACACAAGAAATTATTGCTTGATGAGTGTCATTGAATTCACTTGTGATTGCACATATTTCCATCTGTCATTTGACACATGACATATTTGATGCAGTCATCTTTCTCAGTGTATGATATGTTAGTTATGACCCATATACTCACAATATCCTCACTTAATTGACATATATTGTTCATCAATTCAACCATAAATTCTCTTCAATTTTTCATCCCTTTACTAGCTTCAAATTTTGTGAGTTGGTGGCCTTCCAATCTATTTATAGGCTATTTCGCCATACATAGCCATTAACCTTTCTTGTTTTTTTATCATTAATTTCTTCTATTGCAATGGATAGTTCTGTTCAACATATTAGTGTAGCTATTGCTAGGATTATTGAGTCATTCTAGTATCAGCAACAATAGTTCATAGCTAATTTGGAGAGTCACATATCTCAAGTCAATGAAGCATACATGGAGGAGTGGCATTCCAAATCTCAAGTAAACCATAGAAATGTACAAGAGATTACAGTTTTAAAGGATCAATTCGAGAAATTAGAGTAGTAGAATCAAGATTTGTTGCAGTCACATGAGATTCATAGCAATGCCAACCTTACCAACCAATATTCACAGGATCTCATCTTCTACCAATTTCTTCTAGCTTCCAGTTCTGAGCAGTCTCCATTGGATCACCACTTTGTGCAATCAGTTGATTATTTCAACCCTTCACAACCATATTAATTAGATCTTGAACTATGTCTATATTTGAAATGTGAGGATTCTACATTATATCTCGAGCTTTGACTATAGGTTCTGAAAGATTGACTTTTAAATTTCACTTGTTTTGAGGAGGAACCAATTTTGTGAACTAATATTCCTATCAGATCTCATTCATTAATGCTATTGTTAAGTCTGTGCAACAAGATCCTTATATGTACTTGACAAGTTGCTAAGAACTTAAATTGTGTAAACATATAAATACCGAGGAAATTTCAACCAATATATGCTTGTTGCAGTGTCTTTTATTCCATTCAATTGTTTTGTTTTAATGTATTTTGAGCTCCGAAGCTCCATTTTGTAAACTGGATGAGTACCTTTTATTTCTTGTAATAATAACATCTTTGTAGTGCGACTTCTGATTATTGTTGTTTCTGTGCACATGTATATGATCAATAACATAATCATACAATCCAATATTGTTTCTAAAGGAATGATAATTCGTTTACTGATACTATTACAACAATTCTTTCTTGATCTGTGTATGTGTTCTCTTTCCTTTTGCACTCGCATATAAATGAATGTAATCTTTGCGAGACAATATATTCTAGCTACAATGCCTATTACTAATTTCCTTGAATTCGAAAATTACATGTTGAATTCAAGGATCTTCCCATAGATTTAGTGATCAAAAGAAGGGAAACAATATTTTGTTGCTTGTGAAATACTTGGATAGTTTATTTTAATTGCACATGCTTGAGGACCTTTCTTTATCCATCTCTTGTTGTGCACAGAACCTCTTTGATACTGTCTAGAACTACTTTCTTTTTCCCTCCATATTCTTCTGTGAAAGTTATATAAAACATTTCTTTATGATTGTCTCACTGTTCTCGGACAATATTGAGCCTTATGCCCAAAACCATAAGAGGTATAACATCTTACAGTGTGACAGTACTTCGCTTTTTGGCTAGTATAATTACATCTTAAGCATTTAAATGTACTATATTTATTTTTATGATTGAAAGAATGTTCATACCCAAATCCAATTCATTCTAAAAGTATATCAAACCTATTCCAAAATGTATTTGGTTGTTTTGGAATAGAATTGTAATTATTGGTGCAAACCTTTTCCACCATTCCATCATAACCAAGACCTGTCTTGTATTCTAGAGACCTATGACCGCTTAATATCTCAACCAATATTGTTGTGTTGTTATGTAACTTCGCTTTGGTTTTTGTGTCAAAACTTGACCCTTCTTGGATTTGTGCAATCCGATATTTCATGTTTGAACTGTCTTTGACTTTCCAAAGATTTGTTTTCTATTCTTGCATCAACCATTTCAGTTTCCAAGTGTGATATATATGTTTCCTTTTGCACAAGATGCTCTATTAGGAGCTCATTTTTCCTTTTTGTTTCTTCCAGTGACTCTTCCAACACAATTATTTTCTTCAAGTCTTTTCACTTCATTTAGTGCATAATCCAATTGTTTCTTGCTCATCTATTTTGCCAATTTTTCTTGATTTATCTTGGCCCCCTTGACTTGTTCTTCTACTTTTGACAACTATTATTTTCAGTATTTTTTCTTTCTTATTGACTTCTTTAATTCTTCCAAAGCACTACTATAGTTCACCTTCCCAGTCAATGTCTGTAGTTTCTTCATATCCAGATGTGAAGATTTCTTCTATTTTTCTTGATCGAACTTCTGCTTTAGATATTGAAGGTGATGTATAAGTCCATTGTAATAATTATTTCTTAATGTGTCTAATTGACTTTAGTGTGTCTCTTCACCTAGTGATCCTTCCTTGATAAGAAAACAACAATTGTCTTCATTTTCCAAGTCTTCATCTTGAATGAATGCTATAAAAAGTACTTCTCTTGGACTATCATATAGTCATCTTCTTAGGATGAATTGTTGTCTTCCTTGGAGTATATACTTTTCCTTTGCTTAGAAACCTTATTTTTTTCCCTCAACTTTGATTTATTGATATACAGTCCTGTTGAGGCCTGGAAATTCGCAGGCGGCAACAGTAAGGGATTCTCCCCAATCAGCGTTCCCAACTAGCCCGCTGACTGTTTGGTATAGGGAATCCGTCCGGTTTACGGTCCGGCTACCGTAGGTCAAAGTAACGACAAAGGTTTACCGGTTACGGCCCGGTCCACCGGAATTTGTATTTTAACTTAATACACAATGCATATGCCTATCTAAACCATGCAGGGTGATAAGGATGCCGGGAACCACACAATGTGCTGCGCAGGTTCTTACCTCTCGTCTTATGTTCACAACATCTAAACCACATATGCAGTTATGAACTCAGATGATTAACTATCTATCCCCGGGGAGCCAAAAATAATTATTATTTAGCAATGCTTTAACTTCATGTAGTATAAACACAATCACAGGTAACTGATACTTGTATTTACAGCACATGAAAGAGAAATTATTCCAACAATCAGATAGCTAACTGTTATGTGAAGCACCAGCATTACTAAGAGTGAATTTTCCACAAAATAAACTGGAAATCATTTTTACAAGACATGAGTCATAGAGTTAGAATGATCTCACAATTCATGGACATATGCTGAAAAACAAAATAATTCATTTCCCTGCCATCCATTTCACACCATTTGGAAAATCCCACAGCACTTTCTCCAACAGGCAAACTACGATTCTTTATTGCAAAAAGGAAATAGTTCTTCTTTACAATAGGTCATCCAGTATTCACTGGGAAAAATCCCTTTTTCTTTGTCTCTCTTCCCTATTTTTATACAAAAAGCAAAAATTGCTTGGGTTGCCCAAAGTAACCTTTGGGCTCCCCAACGCTTCAACTTCTCTCAACGCTTTACAAATATTACATTATACAAAGTTTGACCAGTCCTTCTCACTCGGAGGGGCCCGCTTGGTCTTCCAAAAATCTCCTCCACGCTGCTGCCTCAGCCGCAAGTCCTTCAAATGAGTGGGGCTCCAAGAATTGTATATTCAGCTCGAACCTCTCTGCTTGGTTCCGAATAGCTTCTATTCTGGCCTTGTTCAGGTGCACCTGTTCCTCCAAAAGCTAAATACTAATGGCTGCGTGTCCAATTTCATTTTTTAGGGTCGGCTCATCAAGGGCTCTCATACCTTGGACCCTGGCTTCATCCTCCTGCTGCCTAGTCTGCAACATCCCTGCAATTGTATCATGGTCAGGAAATTCGAGTAGCCTATGCTCAGCCTCCACTTGACAGCGATTATAGGTGACAAGGGCTCTTCTAAAGAACTCTGTACATGCTCCCTTCGTTTTCTTCACTGTCTTCTGAAAGTCCTCTGCAGTAATAACAGCAAACTCGATCAGATCGTGGTCCCGCTTCAAAGCCTGTTTATCTTTAACTGGTAGCTCAGCTGGGACTTCTTGATCATCTTCTACTCTGGTTATCCTTGAAGTCAGCACCTCCAGGATGTCTTCTGATCTGTCCACGAAATAAGATGCTGTATTTAATATTTCATCCAGCCTGCCATCAATCTGCAAGATTTGACACCTTTCTTCTTCCAAGGCCGTTTGCAGTTGCAGCATCCTTGCCCTCTGAGTCAGGATGTGATCTTTGACGGGCTGCAGATCTAGCTGCTGCTCCTTGGCTGCCTTTAGCTGCTCCTGTAGATATCTAACATATAAGGTGTTGGATTCATAGATGTCCTTCTGCTGCTCCGTCAGCTCTTCTATCTTTGTTTTCATTTGTTCCCTTTCGTCCTTTAAGTCCTGAATTTCTTGACCATGATACAATTGCAGGGATGTTGCAGACTAGGCAGCAGGAGGATGAAGCCAGGGTTCAAGGTATGAGAGCCCTTGATGAGCCGACCCTAAAAAATGAAATTGGACACGCAGCCATTAGTATTCAGCTTTTGGAGAAACAGGTGCACCTGAACAAGGCCAGAATAGAAGCTATTCGGAACCAAGCAGAGAGGTTCGAGCTGAATATACAATTCTTGGAGCCCCACTCATTTGAAGGACTTGCGGCTGAGGCAGCAGCATGGAGGAGATTTTTGGAAGACCAAGCGGGCCCCTCTGAGTGAGAAGGACTGGTCAAACTTTCTATAATGTAATATTTGTAAAGCGTTGAGAGAAGTTGAAGCGTTGGGGAGCCCAAAGGTTACTTTGGGCAACCCAAGCAATTTTTGCTTTTTGTATAAAACTAGGGAAGAGAGACAAAGAGAAAGGGATTTTTCCCAGTGAATACTGGATGACCTATTGTAAAGAAGAACTATTTCCTTTTTGCAATAAAGAATCGTAGTTTGCCTATTGGAGAAAGTGCTGTGGGATTTTCCAAATGGTGTGAAATGGATGGAAGGGAAATGAATTATTTTGTTTTTCAGCATATGTCCATGAATTGTGAGATCGTTCTAACTCTATGACTTATGTCTTGTAAAAATGATTTCCAGTTTATTTTGTGGAAAATTCACTCTTAGTAATGCTGGTGCTTCACATAACAGTTAGCTATCTGATTGTTGGAATAATTTCTCTTTCATGTGCTGTAAATACAAGTATCAGTTACCTGTGATTGTGTTTATACTACATGAAGTTAAAGCATTGCTAAATAATAATTATTTTTGGCTCCCCGGGGATAGATAGTTAATCATCTGAGTTCATAACTGCATATGTGGTTTAGATGTTGTGAACATAAGACGAGAGGTAAGAACCTTCGCAGCACATTGTGTGGTTCCCGGCATCCTTATCACCCTGCATGGTTTAGATAGGCATATGCATTGTGTATTAAGTTAAAATACAAATTCCGGTGGACCGGGCCGTAATCGGTAAACCTTTGTCGTTACTTTGACCTACGGTAGCCGGACCGTAAACCGGACGGATTCCCTATACCAAATAGTCAGCGGGCTAGTTGGGAACGCTGATTGGGGAGAATCCCTTACTGTTGCCGCCTGCTAATTTCCAGGCCTCAACAGTTTTGGTGCTAGAAGGAGGGCCGCCAGAAAAGGCTGGCCGTGGAACTTAATTTTCCCAAGACGACCCTACCAGCAGATGTTTTGAAGCTTTCAATATCCCCCAAGTTTGAGGTTTTTCGGTCCTTGAAACCCTGCTTGCTTAGTGTTTTTGCTCACCTTTGCTCATGGCGGGGAATATACCTAACCCCTTGCCAGCTTGGAGAGCTAGGTCTCCTCTGAACTTGAATCCGCCTTTACACAATCTGCCTCAAGCTTTCGACAAGCTTTTACCTAAGTTTGACCCTGCGGATAACAGTGCTGTAGATGACCACCTTCAAAGCTTTTACCTGGCGCTAGAAGGGCTAAGGGCTGGAGAGCATGAAGACGTAGTGTGCAGGCTTTTTCCTCATACTCTGAAAGGATCAGCAGCGTCATGGTATTTTGGACTGCCTGTAAATTCCATTCCAGATTGGGATACTTTTGAAAGAATCTTTAGAAATAAGTACACAACCCAGAAGACTCATGCCTCGTTGATGAAAGGGCTTGGTTTGTTGAGAAAAGAGAAGAATGAAAAGGTGCGGAGTTTCACACAGAGATTTTCCTTGTACCTAAATTTTTTTTCTGTTGCGGACAGACCCTCAGATAAAGTCTTAAGTGAGTATTATACCTCAGCCCTAGGACCTGAGTTGGCTATGTTCGCCAAGATGAAAGTCAAGCCTACATTGGTGGAAACTTATCAAGAAGNCCAGCGCTCCACCTTTCCTTGTGACTCTTGAAATTTTAAATCATAATGTCCATAATTGTTTAGTAGATTCTGGATCATCCACAAATGTTATGCCTCTAGTAGTCTACAAAAAACTCAATGGACAGATAAAGCCTACTCTTTGGGATGTCACACAACTTGAAAAAACTAGTGTCAAGGTAGTAGGAGAGATGAAGAATGTGATNAAAAGAAGCTCATTGCTGTCCAAACCTAGAGAAGATCAGCCATATGACTATCATGAGATGATGAAAGTGCTTCAGAAGCTGTCCAACCGAGTTGTAGAGTTAGAGAAAGAAAGGGACAATCAAAT
>LPNX011047728.1:100595-111521 GCA_001517045.1 Pseudotsuga menziesii | reverse complement strand
GGGATTTTTAACTGTCCATAAGCATTTGATTTCAAACGTAGTAGGCCTTTCACTGGGTAAATCCTCCTCTACCCGAGACCATCTACAAAGCTCCTCTCACACGGGAATTAAGCATGAGGCCGCGTAAGGACTTGGATTGAGGAGATAACCCTCTAATTCCTTGTTCGAGCGTATATTAGGATTTTTATGCATTTGGGGATCTTGTCAATACCACCTCTTGGTCCTCGTGCGATGGAAGTGTAAACAGGGTTTTGGGTTTTGCTACCCTTCCCATGCATAGGAATCAGGCTTGCGACTGTTCCGCCAGACTCTCAGTGTAATTGTGGTAGCCTTTAGTCTCTTGACTCTAGGGATCTTACCCAAGTATACTGGAAGGCTATTTCTAGTTTACCTTGGACGGACTTAGAAGGTAACCCCGATAGACAGTTTGGGAGGGCGGTTGGGTGATTCCAGTGCTTGTGCCCAAGAACATCTTCACGGGACACCAAGTAACCATCTATCGGTCTTCACTGGTTGAACCTGCGCCCTAATCATCCCAGGATTTCCTTTGGAATGAATATCTTATACCTATTGTGTCTGTGTGACTTTAGGAAATTTTTAGTGAGTGTTGTTTGTTTTTTTTGTATTTAGTTGGCCTTTAGGTTTGTGTGAATATTTTTTAGTTGTTGAGGAACAACCTCTCTGAAGCTCAAGAAGGTTGCAAAACCTTCCTCTAGTAGTTACAGTGGAGCCTCCACTACCCCCCCAAAGGCAGAGACTAGACACTGACGGTTCTTTCGAACCAGTGGGAGTTAGCAAAGTTTCAGGTGAGCCAGAACTTAGGACTAACCAGGAAGATACAATTGCAGTAGATATTGAAGACTTGCAGGCTAATGAGTTTGCAAGGAATTTTAACCCACCTCTGACTGAATTAAATGATCCTATGATTGTCCAAGTTCTTCCCTTTAGTTCACTTGTTATTGTTGTTCCTGTGAGCATAATTATGTCTAGCTCTGGAGAGGGTCTTTCTACCCCAACATCAACCATTTTGGCTGGTGGAGTCTGACCTCCCCTAGTGGGTACTCCAATACCAAGTGCATATACTACACCCTTGTCACCAATTATTCAAGTGTTTCAAGCATCAGCTCACTCTAATACAGTAGATTCATCTATTGGGGTAGTCATTGGGATACCGAGTGCACCTTTTGCTTCCCCCTCCTTCATGCATACTTCTCGGAGTGGTCCGACTGGATCCTCCTCATTTGTCTAGGTTTTCCCATGGAATAGGGGGCACATTCCCCCATCCACTCCTTATGTAAGTTCTACACCTGCATATGTGGGCATGCAGTTTGGAAACATGAATGCTTTTGGACAAGGTTTCCAGACACTGGTTTCAACCCGTTCATGAGCTCTCCCTTTTCACTTTTTAGTGGGGGGGTATTTGCTCCTATTTTCAAAACTCCAGTTTCATCTAGGGTGGATCAAACCACTTATAATGCACCACACACAATAAATCCACTCGCTTTATGGTGGAATCCTTTTCAAAGTAATATAACTACTTCACAACCAATGGCTAGGGAAACCCCACTTTTTCATTTGGGAACCGGGGGGGAAGTCCTTCTTCATCCCAGACCCATGCTTTTCAAGATATGGTTAGGCCTAAACTTCCCTTCCTGGAAACTTTAAACTTGCTAGACTTGTCAAAGTTGATGAATGAACTGGTGAGGCATAGTTCCACATGGCCACTTATTCCTATTAAGTTACCTTCTTACATTCCCAACTTTGAAGAAAAAGTTGGCGAAGATCCAAGTGCCCATATAACCAATTTTCACCTATGGTGCTCTTAAAACTCATTGAATGATGATTCTGTTTAGTTGAGGCTTTTCCAGAGGACCTTGACTCATGTTGTAGCAAAATGGTATATTGAAATTCCCTCTACTGCATATGACAGTTTTTTGGATCTAGCAACTGTGTTCCTCAATCACTTCCAGCTTCCTATCTTGTATGATGCCAGTACATATTTATTGTCGACTTTTCATCAAAACAAAGCCACACACATCTCGGATCACATCCAAGAGACTTTTCTAGCTTCCTGTAGGTTCTGAAGAAACTGCTTGTACATTTTCAAAAAAAAACTGAAAAATTTCCAAGTGAAAAAGTGGAAAGATCTAGAGTGTTGATACCCATAAACTACTAAAAACAATATAATGTGTTTGTTCAAGTGTCATTTGAGGTTTGTGGAAATTCAAAAAAAGGTGTGTGATAGAATTCATAGACTTCTGCATCCCTGGTTTCCATAACTTCCAAGTACCATGCTCCATCATCAATCCTCTTTTTGGCAAGCTTCCTGCCTTAGAATTTCTTTCCCTGTACACATGCCTACAGGTAATGGTATCAAATTTTGTCAAGAGTCTGCGAACTTCTTCAAAAAGAGTAATAAGGGAAATGTTTCTGCATCTTTGAACTTTGTTCACCCAATTAATGAAAACTAAAGAGTCTCCGAAAATTTGAATCCTATTACAATTTCTCTCCAAGGAAAAACAGAGGAGTAGTTTTAGGGCCATGAGCTCAGCATAATTATTTGTTTAGTCCCCCTGGCCCATTTGAATCTTGAAATGATGTTTTTGAGAAAGAAAGAGTGTAGCTCCACCCCCACAGGAGTGATCTTGTGAGGCTCCATCAAAAACATCCCACGGGAAAGAGGAGTCAATAAGTTCCTCTATTATGATTTGGATTGCCAGGCGATATTTGGTTTAAGGGAATAAGGATATGATGTCAAGACCCTATTTTTCAATAGCCTCGAAAGAAGAGGTGTTTTCTTGAAAGATAACAAAATTGCGAGAAATCGAGATTCCCCATATGTGTATGAGAGGGAGGGATTTTATGTATCAAAAATGGGTTGTAAAGGACTAAAATTTCCATGCATATTGAAGTGATTGTCCATGCCAATAAAATATGTGATTTAGTAGAGTTTGTGAGTGTAACCAGACCTGAGACGAGAAAGTGCAAGTGAGGAAAAGATGATTTGTTGTCTCCTCATCTTTTTTGCAAAAAGGGCACCAACCAGGACCTTCCAAAGATATTTTTTGCATTCTATCCCAAGTTGGGATTATGTTTGCAACATGCACCACATAAAGACTTTTTATTCAGAGAACATTTGATTTTCTAGATCCCAAATTGCCACCATTGAGGTTTAGTTTGAAAGAACATGGCACACAGACGTTGATAGCCTGTGTTTGGGGTATAGCTACCATGTACAACATGTTCCCAGATAATATCATTGTGCGACACCATGATTATGATGTGGGAGACTCAAAGAGCAGAAATGTATTTGTTCCATTCAAAGTTCCAAAGGTTTGGAAGATCCAGTTCTGTGATCCCCTTCCATTTCCGTTGCTAGATGTTTGTGGAAGCAGGGTCAACAATATGATTGAAATAAAAGAAGCCTTTTTGGTGAAACATTTGAAGGAGTTGTTGAGGAAGAATATGGTGAAGTTGACTGCCAAGCCATGGATCTACTGCAATTCGAACTTTTGTGTCATTCCCTACTTTCCATGATAACCCATTGTGAATAAGGGGAAAATAATTGCAAATGGCCTTCCATATCATTGATCCCGAGGGAGGAGCCATGAAGACTGCATTTCTGATCCAATCCCATAGGGAAACAGGGGATATATATTTGTGGAAAACAACCTTTGTCCATAGATTGTTTGTTGAAATGAGCTGCTAACTTGCTTTAGTAGCTAAAGCTTTTGAAAAACGAGTGATGTTTTTGACTTCCCATCCTCCTAGGGATTTAGTTCTGGCATTTTTTGTTGGTTGTGTAGCCTAATATTCCAAATCCAGAGATATTATTCTATTGTGTTTGTACCCTAGGTTTACTGTACACTCATTCCCCAGCTTTGGGGTTTGGGGCAGTGCCCAGTAAAAGGGGGTTGGGGGGTGAATCCCCCGAGAAATTTTTTTGGGATGTTTTTTGGCCAATAGTTTTGCGGACCCATGGTATTGGGTTAACTGTAGTATTTTCCCATGGTATTTCCCCTATAAAAGAAAAGAATTGTAATCTGATTGCGTATGGTATTGTATTCTATCATACCACTGTAAACAATCTTTGTGATTGTGTGAGAGAGACTGCGAGAGCGTGAAGACAAAGTGCAACGGTATTGTTGTAGGTTGTAACCCTTCATCTTTCTGGATGGTAATAAAAGGACTGGTAATTTCTGTGTGGACGTAACCCATCGTTTGGGTGAACCACATTATATCTGTGTCTCTCTGTAATGTATTTAACGTGTTTTTCATCTTGTTTAATGATTTAACTATATATCTGTTATTGCTCTTCGGTTATGCTTTCTAACAATTTGGTCCCATTTAACCCATTGAAGGACCTTTTGTTCTTTGTTACCCATCCATAGAAATCTTGAGCATATTTTTCTCAATCTTTCCAAAATGGATTTCGGAACCCATGCTAGATCCATCCAGTAGACAGGAATGGCTTCAAGGATTGATTTTACGAGGACTAATCTTCCCACTCTCGAGAGCCATCTATTTCACCAGATATTGACCCTACAATCCAATTTATTCAATAGCCAATTCCAATCTTGCTTTTTGTAGCAGTTTGGTTTTATTTTGAAGCCTAGGTATTTAAGACCTTCGTCCAGGGTTGAGACAACAAAAGGAAAAAGTTCCAAGAGTTTTCTGATGTCATCATCTTCCAAATT
Organism: Pseudotsuga menziesii; assembly: GCA_001517045.1. NCBI lineage: Eukaryota > Viridiplantae > Streptophyta > Pinopsida > Pinales > Pinaceae > Pseudotsuga > Pseudotsuga menziesii. The sequence goes on along the minus strand of LPNX011047728.1, from coordinate 106,824 downwards.
GAAAGTGGCAATAGTAGATTTCTGTTCGTTAAGTTTCATACCTATAGCTTTGCAGAAAAGGTGCAGGATCTTTGAAAGATTCTCTGTATCTCTGATAGAGCCATTACAAAAGATGAGAATGTCATCTACGAACAAGAGATGGGTAATATTTAGATTCGTTGCTATCTTGATTCGTTGCTATCCTGAGATGGCAATAGTAGATTTCTGTTCATTAAGTTTCATACCTATAGCTTTGCAGAAAAGGTGCAGGATTTTTGAAAGATTCTCTGTATCTCTGATAGAGCCATTACAAAAGATGAGAATGTCATCTACGAACAAGAGATGGGTAATATTTAGATTCGTTGCTATCTTGATTCCTTGCTATCCTGAGATGGCAATAGTAGATTTCTGTTCATTAAGTTTCATACCTATAGCTTTGCAGAAAAGGTGCAGGATTTTTGAAAGATTCTCTGTATCTCTGATAGAGCCATTACAAAAGATGAGAATGTCATCTACAAACAAGAGATGGGTAAAAACAAACAATAGATGTAATCATCAATAAACCGCTTCCACAAACTTGCTCATTCGTGCTCCAGNATAGAGCCATTACAAAAGATGAGAATGTCATCTACAAACAAGAGATGGGTAAAAACAAACAATAGATGTAATCATCAATAAACCGCTTCCACAAACTTGCTCATTCGTGATCCAGCTAGGCGATAAGAATAATCGTGTTCTCATCTTTACCATGATGATAATTATAATGGTATAAATAATATTATTTTATCTTTACAACGATGCTAGTTATAATGATATAAATAGTATTATTTTGAAAGTAGTTTTAAAGATGATTTATTTTTATTTTTACTTTTAATTTAGTAAAAAAAGTTTAGAAGGATATTATCTAGTTTTATAATAAAAATGAATTTTAAATATAAATACAAGTTAATAAGTAAATAAATAAGATTAATAATATTATATATATGAAAATTTTATAAGTTAATAAGTAAATAAATAAGATTAATTAGATAAAAAGAAGTTCTTCTTGCAAACTTTTGTCATCCTTTTTATCTTGTATGGTTGTGAAGTATGGTGGTGCACTATTTCTAGAAAATCTTGGAAGAAGATTTGCAAAGCGGATTATCACTTATAACCTCAAAATTAAAAGCAATACTCGTTATCCTATTCTCTTCTTATAGAAGTGGGTCTTTCCCCATCTAAAGCATGGATATGACTAGGTACCTGATGTAGAGGCATAAGATAAATATCATGGTAAACAAGAGACTTCCTAAAATTGCTTTAAACTCAAGTCAAAACCAACTATGCCTCAAGCAGTGTTGGTGTAAAGATACCATGGCTTGGTTAAACAATGTACCTGATGTAAAGGCATAAGATAAATATCATGGTAAACAAGAGACTTCCTAAAATTGCTTTAAACTCAAGTCAAACCCAACTATGCCTCAAGTAGTGTTGGTGTAAAGATACCATGGCTTGGTTAAACAATTGGGGCATTGATGAAAACGAAATTTTGCTAAACATTGATAATGTCAAAAATATTATTACTTCTAAGTTTAAAGAGAAATACTGGTGTGAGAAAAAAATAGCGGTTAAGAAAAAAGTAAGATACTATAAGGAGATCATTAATCCAAACTTGGAAGATCAGAAGTATGGCTAGTAACTTGCTCACGAAAAAAAATCAATATAGCCAAGATTAGAATGAACTCTCATGAACTCCATAACCAAACATGGTGTTGGTCTATTCCTAAAACTTCATGGGCATAAAGGGTTTTCTATCTATGTGGGTCTATGAGTGAACGCCGAGGATGAAATTCACCTTCTCTTAGAGTGTCTTGCTTACACCCACATTAGATCTGCTTGGAAAGATGGTATGATTATACCATTTATAATGGTATAAATGGTGTTATTTTGAAAGTAGTTTTAAAGATGATTTATTTTTAGTTTTATTTTTAATTTAGTAAAAAATGTTTCTAATGATATTATCTAGTTTTATAATAAAAAGGATTTTAAATATAAATATAAGTTAATAAGTAAATAAATAAGATTAATAATATTATATATATGAAAATTTCATAAGTTAATAAGTAAATAAATAAGATTAATTAGATAAAAAAATAAGTAAGATTAATTAGATAAAAAGAAGTTATTCTTGGGAAATTTGTCATCCATGTTATCTTGTATGGTTGTGAAGTATGGGGGTGCAATATTTCTAGAAAATCTTGGAGGAAGATTTGCAAAGGGGTTTATCACTTATAACCTCAAAATTAAAATCAATACTCCTTATCTTATTCTCTTCATATAGAAGTGGGTCTTTCCCCATCTAGAGCATGGATATGACTAGGTACTTGATGTAGAGGCATAAGATAAATAACATGGTAAACAAGAGATTTCCTAAAATTACTTTAAACTCAAGTCAAAACCAACTATGCCTCAAGTAATGTTGGTGTAAAGATACCATGACTTGGTTAAACCATTGAGGCATTGATGAAAACGACATTTTGCAAAACATTGATATTATGTCAAAAATATTATTACTTCTAAGTTTAAAGATAAATATTGGTGTGAGGAAAATTTAGCGGTTAAGAGAAAAGTAAGATACTATAAGGAGGTCATTAATCCAAACTTGGAATATCAGATGTATCGGTGGTAACTTGCTCACGAAAAAAATTAATATAGCCAAGATTACAATGAACTCTCATGAACTCCATAACGAAACATGGCGCTGGTCTATTCCTAAAACTCCATGGGCGGAGAGGGTTTTCCATCTATGTGGATCTATGAGCGTTGAGGATGAAAATCATCTTCTCTTAGAGTGTCTTGCTTACACTCACATTATATATGCTTGGAAAGCTTATTGGCAATCTTTTTGAGCACATGAACAAGATTTTAAAGTAAACCAAGTATTATCCTTCATAATGTACGATAAACCAAAGTTGGTCGGTTTATATGTAAAAAAAATCATGAAATAGATAATGTTAATAAATAGATAAATTAACCTTTTTAATTAATGGATTTCATAAAATAAATAATGTTAGAAAATATATAGACTAACTTTTTAATTAATTGAAATTTTATATATGTCTCAATAAATTTGAATCCCTGTGGATGAAATAAAATCCATTTATTCCCACGGAATGGACTACCATATCCTTGATTCCATTACACAACTTAAAATCTTCCTAAAGAATAACTAAAATCATTAACAAAATTAAATTTATTAAAAATAATTAAATTTTATTAAAAAAAAATCATTAACAAAATTAAATTTATCTTCAATAAAAATTGCTTTAAAATTTAAAAATGATCATTCAATAAAAATTGCTTTGAAATTTTAAAAATGATCTTAATACCTACAAAATAACCTTAAACAAACTCCAAACTTCCTTACTAATAAGTGCCCCAATGGGATAAATAATTTAAGACCATTAAACCATAATTCCCTTGACTATAAGTAATCCACACGCGAGAAGATGCGAATAAATTAAAGATGGTAAGTATTGTGTGACCTAAACAGGTACGAACTCCACAATATGGTAGGTAGTGTGTGACCAACGAAACAAGGAAATATGGGCATATGCCGTGTTTGACGAATTCAAAATCTAGCACCAAATTTATGGTCATTACTTCTAATTATTTTGGTGATAAATAATGTCTACGCTATCATGTAAGCAATGAGTCAATGAACATGTACTCCATTTTACGAAGGATTTTTTAAGTAATTATTTTTTAAGGTGAAACTTATATAAAAAATAAAATATTCAAGAATGCAAGGTTACTTTTTTTCCAAGTAGAAAATAAAATAGCACTCTTGATATTCAATGGAATAGAAGAAGTGCATATATCATACTGTGCAATCCATGCCATAATATGGAAATAAAATGGACCAAAAAGTCATCAATTCACCATTCAAAAGGACCATGAGATCCAAACTAACATATCTAGGAACAACGGTAAGTCACATCTACATAGTTAGTTGAACCATAAACAAATACATCCCAATTCAAGCCAAAGTATATCAATACAACATCAAAAAACAAATAGACTATACATTCTATCAACATGATGTCAACAAACCATCTCCAACATTAATATAAGCAAAAAACAAAGTCTTTGAAGTTAAGAGAACTTCGACAATTTACTCCAAATGGAGGATACCTTCATCTTCCTTAAGAGAAACCTTTGAAAGTCAATCAACTTCAAAATTTTGTTCACAGAAAACATGTTCACTTATTTTCACTTTAGCAATGGTGGCCATAGGACCTTCAATCCTCATACATCATTGTTTTAGAGAGATAACTTATAGGATACATATTTTTTTTTCGAAATTCACAATTACCAATGAATCACCATAAACCTGCATAGTATCAATGCCAAGTGAAGAAATTAACTAAAAACGTTATCAACTTATAGTAACAATAATAATCTTAGAAGCAAATTGACCTACAACCTACTCATAGAATGATAATAAATAATGCAATTCACATTAATTAGCTTGAAAATATTTGAAATTAACCATTTTAAATCAAATAAATTACATCTTTTCCTTATATAAAACCGATGTTTGGATACAATAAAAAAATCATATAAAATAAAATAAATTGTAAAACTCATTAATTAACTCGCAACAATACACACTCCATGCATTTATGCAATACAATATTTTGAAGCTACTAGATACATCAATATTTCAAAGTCATCAATGTATCACACGTCAAAACCTCGATAGCTGGCAATTTTGTCGCCATCCTTGCTCAAAGGGATTTTCCACTTCCAAGAAAATAATAACAACAAATTTCCCGAACGGTTAAATCGATTTAAATCTAGGCCGACTTTTCAATTTTCAAGGAAAGTAACAATGAATTTACTGGATATTTAAAAGTATTTCAAGCTATTGAACCTTCAATTATGAAAATAATCATAGAAAAGGAAATCAGAGAATCAAAATGAGATACGAAAAATTCTTCGTCATCATTGTGATTGGAATCATTATGTTCTTATTCTCTAATGAGATCATTTAATAAGGCTCTCGAAATATTTTCCTCTAGCTCTCCTTCTTTTGAAACAAATGACACTATAGGGTCCTCACACAAAGATGGGGGAATTTTATATTCAATCCATGTTTTGTAAAACATATTCTTGGTGTAGAATTCAACAATGTGTATGTGTTTATTAAACATGGGAATGGGAAATCCTGAGGAAGCCAAGTGGGATGCCACAAAGGATAGGAGAACAAAATGTGTATGTGATATACAAATATTTTTTTGTTACCTAAATCAAACCCCTAACAACCCTCCCTAACCCCTTAAGACCCCCTATCCACTCCCTAACAAAAACCCAACCATGTAACACTGACCCAACTCCCTAACACCCCCTCTCAAACGCCCTAACGCCAACCCAACACCCTAACATCCCCTCTCAAAACCCCTAACAACCCCCTAACAACCCTTACTCCTAATCATCCACACCCTCCACCTACCTTGAATCTCACCCCAGGCCCCTAACACCCCTCATCCCTACTCTATCTCCCTCCCTCTCTCTCTCTCTCCCTATCTCTTGCTAACCCATTAGGCTTAATCTCTTTCTCCCCTGCTCCAATCTCCTAACAGTCCCTATGTTTCTACCTCTAGACCATCAACCACCATCCTCTCTCTCTACTGTCAACCCCTTACTACTCCTCTCTCTCTCTCTCTCTCTCTCTCTCTCTCTCTATATATATATATATATATATATATATATATATATATTTATATGTATCTATCTATTTAACCCAAACACCAACTCTCCTCACCTATACCCTCCCTGTTTCTCTATAATCTCCCTACTCCTTCCCAAATCCTTGTCCCAATCTCTCTCTCTCTCTCTCTCTCTCTCTCTCTCTCTCTCTCTCTCTCTCTCCTCTTCCCTCGAACTCTTACTAACCCTCTCTCTCTCACTCCCCTACTCCTCCACCTGCACCTAACCCCCACCCCTCTCTCTCTCCTCCAAATCCCTTACATGAAATCACACAACCACCCCATTCTCTCTCTCTCTCTCACACACACACACACATGCCTATTCCTTCACCTACCACTAACTCCCCTCCCCTCCTCTCTCTCTCTCTCGTCTTCTCCCTAACCCATGACTAACACCTTATCTCATTATATTTCTCCCATGCTCCACTTACCCTCAATATCCCAACACCCCCATTTGTCTCTACCTCTAACCACTTAACACTACCCTTTCTCTCTCTCTC
>LPNX011047728.1:74767-100322 GCA_001517045.1 Pseudotsuga menziesii | reverse complement strand
TCTATTCCTCCACCCACCCCTAACCCAACCCCCCCCCCTCTCTGCCAACCCCCTAAAACTATTCCTCCTACCCTAATCATCCAAACCTTCCCCCACCCCATGTCTGTCTCTCTCTCCCTCTTCTACTCCTCTGCCCACCCCTTGTAGTTTTTATAATCTAATTTTCTTGATTAAGATATTTATCTTAAAGAATAACAAGTACAACAAGATACACAAGACCCAAAGATTTTCAATGAGGAAACCCTAAAGGAGAATCCCACAAAATTTCTCAGAATAGTTTCGTCACAAATATTGTATCACGAGATTATCAAGCCTAATAAGAAGAAGTCTTCTGCAACTATCTATCTCTCCTCCTTATCTCTCTCTCTCTCCTCATGCAAACTTGAGTGAGTGAGTGTGTGTAAAAATGAGGGATGGAGCCTCCCTATTTGTACCTTTTAAGTGACTAACCTAATACATGACTAGGGTCAACCTCTTACCCTAACATGGCCGACTTCTCCTAGAGAGGCTCCAAAAATACATTACATGATGTTACACTGGGGACTATTTCCTTGGCTTTCAATGGAGGTTGTACCTCAAGGTCCATACACAATAATGACATACCGAAATGAGGAAAACACATCTCCGATGGGGGTACAAAAAAATGGAATGATAATATACATTAGAATATCTTCCGAAGTTATAATTACACCAAAAAACCCTCTTAAATAGGAAGTAATTCTTTCTCTCTCCATAGTCATCAACACATATGGTCCAGTCATCATCATAGTTGTTTCCATAGTCATCTTCTCATTAATCATCGAATGGTACTATCTGTCATAAAACATTTCTACAAAGAAAGCCCTATTTCATGCTAGGTGTAGGCCTAGTCCTCATCCAGGTCTTCATCATATCTATGAGCAATGCATCACCTAGGTACATCCCAACACCATTCTTAACATTTCCATGGAAATAACCTTCGTCTACTCCCATCATCTCTTTTCCTTGTAGAAAAAAAAAACAAACACACAGAGCATACAGAGCACAACCCAGATGTAGACCACCTGCATTCTAAAAACATAGGAACATGTCAGGATCTAACCTAAATCTGCTACTATGTGAAAATATCCTAGGAGCACACAAATTTCATTATGTCTCTCTACGGTCAACCCATGGTTTACCGTCATAGGAGAAATTCCTAGGTGCATACCAAGTTCCTTGTGACCTCATCATCTCCAACATGGGAACACACATACAGAAGGAATGATTATGACTGAACAACATGCATACCATGCCAGGATCTTTTCCACTCATGTCAATCCCCTCAAGTACATATTACTTCCAAACAACCTACGTCCAGGATATTTTCTGTTCAGACAACCTTCAAGGCCTGATTATATCCTAGCAACCTGCGTACTACGCCAGGACTCTCTATTTACAGTTGAATAAGTTGTACTAGGATTGATTACATCCAAGGATAAACTACGAGCTTCTCCCTGAGGACAACCTACATAATTGATTATGTCTGAGCAACCTGCGTACTACATTAGTACTCTTTATTTACGCTCGAACGACCTTTTTCATTTCCCATGTGAGATCTCATGCATCTACGTCTTCTGGTCTCTTGTCATCTTCTAGCATAGAACACATCAAGATTGATTACATCCAAGGATAACCTATGAGCTTTTCCAGGACTAATCACATCTAAGGACAACCTACAGGACTAATTATGTCATCAAGACAACTTGTATTTATGACTATGCTAGAACTCATCACCCCTTCCTTTGAGGAGTCTCGTTTTAGATCACAACGATTCTTTCTCTGAAGTAATCGAACTTCACTCTAGATAGAGGCTTGGTAAATACATCAGCTATATGCTCGTCTATTTCCATGTACTAGAGGTTTACTTCTCCTCTCTGCACCATATCCATGATATAGTGGAACTTGATCTCTATGTGCTTCGACTTGTCATGGAACACTATGTTCTTCGATAGATTCACGCAACTCTAATTGTCGCAGAAGATGCAAGTCACTTCTAACTGCAGACCAAACAAATCAGACAGTAGCTTCCACAACCATACTTCCTCACAACTAGCCAAGCAAGTAGCAACATACTCTTCCTTGACTGTACTCAGAACCACACAATATTTCTTTCTTCTAAACCAGGAGATCATACTATATCCCAAACTGAAGGAACAACCCGAGGTGCTCTTCCTATTAGTGGTGTTTCCTTCCCAACCCGAATCAACATAATCATGAAGGTTAATATTATGATTCACATCATACTTGATCCCATAATCCACTATACCCTTTAGGTACCTCAATATATGCTTTGCAACAACTAGGTGAACATGTCTCGGATCCGTTAGGAACTGGCTTAGGGTGTTCACAACAAAGCATATGTCTAGTCTCATATTCCTCATGTACATTAATGAGTCGATAATCTGACAATACATTGTGGCATAAACTGACTCTGAATGAAGCATCACACAAAAGCTTCAAGTTCGATGCCATAGGTGTGGTTATCGCCTTACAGTCCAACATTCTGAATCTCTTCAAAATCTCCACTGCATACTTTCCTTGACCAAGGAAAATCCCATCTGTTCTTTGCCACACCTCCATGCATAAGAATTAGTGCATCATACCTAGGTATTTCATCTCAAACTTAGTAGAAAGTATCATCTTTTCATATTCAATGTGTCTAGCCTCTTCTGTCAAGAATAGGTCATCGACATATAGAAAGAGCATCACTGGTCTTCTACCTACAACCTTGAAATAAAGGCTGGAATCCACTTCACTCTTAGTAAATCCTAGGCTCATCAGGAAGTTATCCATCCTTCTGTACCATATCCCCAGTGTCTATTTCAATATATTGTTGTGAATATTTAAATAATATTATTATTTATAAATAAATAAATTATTAGTTTACTAATGAAAGGACATAACACTTCACTATACATGCTCAATCCTTATAAAGATGACCTTCATTGTAATATTGTAGCCATCATCTATCAATATATCATTTTTTATTATTCATCATGGAAGTCAGACTCACTTCGTAACTATCCAACCAGATACAGTTGTACCATTTGGTATCAGAGCGGATTCGCTCCTCCTAATATGAGCTCAGATTCGGCTCATTGACTCCCAATTCATCTCGCTGCTCCTTATTCTATCCATTCACTTTCTTAATATTTCTTGCTCACCTCTTTCCCCCATCTCCCTCACTTGCTCTCTTTTCTCTCTTCACGTGTTTCTCTCTGCATTTCACGCTCCTCTCTCCATTGCACTCCCTTTCACCATCCTCTAAACCTTCTCACTGCTCCTCTTCCTCATCACACATCCACGTGCATTCACCCATGTTGTTGCTCCACCTTCCCTCTCATTGGTCCCTCTCCAACTCCATTTCTTCTCTATGTGAGTCATCTCCCCTACCTCCACAATTTTGTGCCTCCCTCCACTAGTTCGCCTTCATTCACTTTGACTCCATCATCCACACACTCACACTTCCTCCCTCCCCCTATCTTCCACCTGCACAGCTCTTCCCTCCTGCAACTCTTCATTCTTCAATTTCATGCCTACAAATTGCCACCCACACTCCCGTCCTTGTACCCACACCCTCTTGTTGCGCGCTTCCTACCAACCCACCGTAATCCCCAAGCGTTCCCCACTGTAGCTCCACCTTATTGTTGTCTCATCCTCCTCCCATTGTCTCCACGAGTGCCACCTTACGAACTTCCCTCACACAACCCTTAAAGCCTACAAAAGAAACCATTTTTAATAAATACTAAATATTATATATAATCATAATATTATAATATGTATTTTATTAAAAATAAATTTAGTCCCCAACTTTATAATAAATAATAATAAAATAAAATAAAATATATAATATAATAATTTTATTATTATATATATATTTTCCTTTCACTCCATAAGTCAAAATAGCTTCGAAGTACACACCTCCACATACAACGACCAAGACCATGGTAGAACTAAAAGACCAAATCAAAAAAATGGAGAAGGACATCAAGTCCCTCGACCCTAACGAAAAAATCTTGAAGGAAGAGATAAACAATAACAATACATTGCTTAAGAAAGAAATCAAAGATGGAGTTGTTATGGTACTAGAAAGAAGGATCGATGAAAAATTGGACATCCTAAATGAGAAACAAAAAGACTTGGATGACAAAATGAGTACCATGACTCAAGACATAAACACCATAACACATAACTTGAGCACCATGATGCAAAACCATAATACATTAATGGAGATGTTACAAAAACTAATTCCTGGTGCATACTATGTTAGCAGTCCAGACATGTTAGATGCCTCATTTCATGTTTCCACATAGGAAACACTCACCAAGAATCAAGAATATTTGCAAAAAGAAATAAATATTAACAATGAAATGCTTAAACGAGAGATAGAAACAAAAATACTGCCAGATATGGAATCACTATTAAAAAGCAAAATAGACGCTATCAATAAGATAGTAGAGAATGAAAAGGCTAAAAATCACCTCCAACAACGAAGCAGTTCAAATAAGTCACTTGCATCGTCCAATAGCTCTGATCCATCATCAAACCCTAAAGCAAAAGGAAACCAATATCATCCTTACATAATGTACCCACCTAATGAAAAAATAGAGTTGTTGAAATACAATGGAAGTGAAGACTAATGCATTGCCTGGTTAAACAAAGTGGAAGAATACTTCGATATTTACAATATTCAATCCGATGAGGAGAAGGTGAAATATGTGTCAATGCATATGGAAGGGTATGCCTATAATTGGTACTTATAGTGAAAAAGAGACAATTTTTCCTACACCTGGAACTTGTTCAAAAATGATTTTTTAATAGGTTTCAAGGAATCAGAGAAGATGATTTTTTCAGTAAATTTACCAGATTACAGAAGGTTGAAAGTGGTGAGGAATTCACACATTAGTGGGAATCCTTATCGACATGAGCATTTGGGTTTTCTGACAAACAAAGAATCGAAACCTATTTAGGAGGTCTTAAACCATACCTCCAAAAATAACTAAGGATGCATGACATACCTAACGTAGAAGTGGAAAGACATAAAGCAAAAGGCGTAGAATGCAAATTGGAAGGAATAAAAACAAGAGGCGATAACCATTATCGACAAGAAAAAGAGACACAATGTAGGTAATGTGAAGATAATTGGTCACCTGGTCGGCAATGCCAGAAACATCAATCATATTCCTATGAAATTGAAAATAGGTCGAAAACATCTAACAGTTACTCCAATAATAAAAAAAGAAGAAAAACACATGTCTTCGATGCGGTGATGACTGGACCACAAGCCATAGATGTAGGAATAGTTAGACAATATAGTGCAAAATCATCAATGGAAAAGAAGTGAAAGTCTCTGCACAATAAATCTCCTCTAATTCTAATACTGACACAGAATCATAATGAAGAACAACGCTAGGAAAATACTCAATCTTTGAGGACAAATATTTCCCAAGGGGAAGGCAATGTTGTGAATATTTAAATAATATTATTATTGATATATAAATAGATTATTAGTTTACTGGTGAAAGGGTGTAACCCTTCACTATGCATGCTGAAGCCTTATAAACGCGAGATTCATTGTAATATTGTAGCCATCAACTATCAATATATCATTTTTTATTATTCATCATGGAATTCAAACTCGCTTCATAACTGTACAACCGAATACGGTCCCACATACATCTGAGTGTACATGCTTTTCTTGTAATTCTAGAAGTCCTGAGATTACTTTGCTTGCAATTGACAATGTTATGTAGTGCACATGTTCAATCCTTCAATGTCGTAGTTCACTTGTTTCTATTAACTCATGAGCCAATGCTTGTTGAGGTTGTCCCTTTAGTTTGTACAATCCCTAGTCTTGTTCCCCAATCATTGTTGCATAATCTATTGTCTTTCCTTTAGGCCATGTTGTCACATATATAGTAGTTGGGATACCTTTGTTCCTGAGGAGTACTGAGAATCTCTTTGAGCCAACCCTTTACTATGAGATCAATAGATGATGATATTCTACTTTTAGCAGATCCATAGTATCTAGATTGACTAGATCTATGACACGATTGAGCCTCATGAACCCATATTTGATGACTGAGTTAGCCATTCCTTGATGACCTAGAGTAGAGATTGTTATACTTCCCATGACATGTAGCAGCAACAGTTCTTCTAGTGATTTTCAGATTGGTTTCAGATCCAGAGTAGTTATATGACCTAGGTGGTTTATAGTTTTTGCATATGGATTTTCATGTTGCTTTGTTTCCTATTATAGCAATGAGACTCAGTTGATTTTGATTATATGTTGACAATACTTTATATTGGTTTCCTTGGAATCTAAAGCATAAATGATCTAGTTTTTTTGACCAAGAGTTTGTTTTGTATACTCATTGGCCTTGCCCTACTCCTAGTATGGATTTAGTCATTTTCCTTCAGGGACATAGCTTGCTAGTCTTGGCATCATTTCCACTATATCCATTCATCTATTGCCTTCTCATTTTCATTTGACTATCCTTGACTTGTAACTTGACTAGTGATATCTTGGATTCCCCCCACCTTCACCTCTATGTTGGAATAGGTATCCATGTATAAAATTGTGTCTCGGTGTTAGTTTATGTGATGTTTATCACAGGGAATTTCTTCCTCTAGGTCTTGAACACAAGTAGTCCTACCAAAGAAAGTGTTTTTAGACACTAAGGAATCAGATCTTAAAGTTATTTTAAATGGATTCCCACTAGCAAAATAAGTGTCTTTAGACACTAATAGAAATAGAAAAACAAAACTAGCCAGTGGACAAGAGATGAGTACTGATCCATTGTATGGTGTAAGGCTCATTTATTCCCACAGGGTATCAGGGTGAGGCAATCCCTAGAAGGTTGAGCCTTAGCCATTTTCTGGAAGCCCAGAAGGATTTCTAGGGCACATGCTCTTGGAGGTTGGAAATTTATCATTAAAAAAAAATAAAGTTGATGGCTAGAGGATGAGCACTCATTCTTTGTATAATGTATGACTCATTTTCCCCCGCGGGGAAATAGGTAGATACTGGCCCAAGAATATCATGTATTTGTCATTATCTAGAAGTCTAGAAGGCTTACTAGGGCACCTGCCTTTAGAGTTCAACTAGTAAAATAAATGCTGAGAAAATAAAGTATTAAAAATGTTGGTTTTCTAGAGTCTAGTGGAGCCTTCTCATCATTCCACTAATTTGTGAGATATCGCCTTGCCCTATTGTTCACCTAGTCCAACTTATGTGTTGTGTGGATCCCTTTATCCTTTAACCCATGTGCTTACAGTGTTGAGTCATCAATTCATCCCTTGGACTTACCGATTGTTTATTATCCCTTCACCCTTGACTAGAAAAAAGGGCTAAATATTTAAATGAGTATACACTAGAGGTTCTTGTTTTGAAGCAACTAATCATTTTGTTTTGGATTATTGTATATGTCTCGTGCTTATACTTGCCAAAAAAATCTAATTGTACTAGAGTGTCACTACTACCATAGATAATTGAGCATGCATGCCCACTTGTACTTAGCATCATCAAAGTTTAGTACTTGGGTCATCATTTGATCAGTCTTGACTTGGTCAACCCAATGTTGACCAGTCCATGAGCAGGGTCCAAGATGAGTTATAGACATATGATTATGAATGATGAGTATTTATGGTCTACAAGTGTCCATTAGAAATATTTATGCTTCAGATGGTGATTTGTTATGATGGGATGTATTATTTTTATGATTGTCGACATTTACGGGCTTTATTATTATTATGGCTTTGACATGGATGGGGCCTCTGATGTACTATTGTGATGGGAATATGGTGTAAGAATACTCATTCCTAGTTTATTTTGACATTCTGAGTCCATTGGTGTAGTTGGTTTTTAGTTTCGGGGTAGGTACATGACATATATGGGTCTATTGGGATTTTACAATAGATCTTCCCTAGGGAAAATGAAAAAAAAATACTTTCCAGATGTTGAGGAGATCTCTTGGAACATTGGAGTGGTTTATTAGGGTGTATCCATTTGTTTGTACCATATACTTGGCATTCTAGGCACATATGTGCAGTTACATTTTTGCGTAGACTCCTCTCGGGTGAGATATTGGTTGTTTTATGTTCCCAAGGCAGTATTTTAATAATTAAAAATGGCGAATGAGGAAATCGATTTGGGAAAATGAGGAAAAGGAATGGCATGGAATTGGTATGAGGAACAATTTTTGGGTCACGTTCATCATACGACATCATCTTCACTTCACTTTAGGGTCCACACATCCTTGATTTATGCAGTTTGAGGGTGCTTTGATGTATTTTGAGGGAGATCCCCTAGTGATTTATATCACTCCTCTATATTATTTTCCACCACACCTTGTTATTGTGCCATGGGGCCATTCTAGTGGAGGATAACATAAACTCCTAGCGCCACCATGTGCTACTTTGTGGTCATTGGTCATATTTTATGTGGTGGGCCCCGTCTTCGGGCATTTCTAGTGATGTGCCCCCTTCTATTTTGTGAGTTGATCCATGTGAGATGTATTCGACTAATCTTAGTCGTAGATTAGGATGATTTTATATTATTATATTGACCATTGATCTTTTTTGATCTAGGTATTATGCACTTGAGAGATCTATATATTGAGATGCTCTCTCATTTGTAAAGGGACTTTTGTCTCTGAGAATATTGAATAAAAGAAAATTTTTACAGAAACTCTTGGAAGCTTTGTAAATGTCTTGTATGTGATTGGTATGCCTCTTGCTTGGACATTTCAATGGATCTTGTATGCCAACACTATTTTTTTGTGAGGGTTGTACCCAAGTTTTTGTAGGTAACGAATTAGAGGAGGAGATTGCTAGGGAAACCTGCATCATGTTTCAGCCAAATTGCCTGATGTTCAGGGAGTGATCAACTGTTACTTTGTGCATTGAATATTTATCTGTTGATTGTTGTATGTAGCTTATATTTTTCATCGATGAACAATTTTGACTTTAGTAGATTGATTTTGCAGGTGGAGAAGAGGGGGTGCACTTCCTTACTTGGGTGTTTTTCCTTTGCTGCATGCCATATCTCACTCGAAATTGTTACTAAGTGAAAGGATCATCGACATCTAAGGAGGACGTGAGTATTTTCAGGTATGATTTGCAAGGTTAGTATTGTTCTTCAGTCCTTTTATCCAATGGTCCATTCAAACCCTCTTTTGAAACCCTAGTTTTGTAGATATGATAGATCCCATGAGATTTTGATGACGACCATCAAAACCCACTTAGAGATTAATGAATAAACCCTAGATCTCAAGTTTCAAGTAAATTGGACTCCATTTCCCTGGGATCTAGCACTAGTCACTCTAGGTGGGGGCTTCCCTCTTGGGTGGGTGGCCATTTCTTCATATCTGTCATATGTGTATGCTTGGAATTGCCTCAAAATCATAGATCCAACCTTCAAGCACTCCGATCTAGTCATCTCATTGCCTGATCTATTCTTGTGGGTCCACTTTTTCAACTCATGAAAATATCCTAGGTGGATCACTTTAGGGTTTTCATTCATTTGGATAGATCTCACAATATTTACTTATTTAAACTATTTGTGGTACAATAACAACCAATTTGGGTTATTTTCTATATTTTCTAAGCCTCCCCAACTTGGCCCTAACCTCAATCCCACTCTTATTTGATAGATCTAGTCCTATCCACTCATTATCTCTCCTCTAGTATCCATTGACAAACCCTAGGAGTGTCTTGATTAGGTGCACTATCCCTCCTAGGCTAGTAGGATCTCCCCCTTGATCATTCTCTAGATTTATCTAAAGTGACAACAACCCATTCAGTGTGAAAACTACCCTTCATCCGTAGTGGACGAGGCCCTTGCGGTGTCATCGATTAGCTACCTTACCTCTACCGTCCCGTATAGGATATCTCAAGTGGGTAACTACACTTTGTGTGATAAAATATTTTGACGTCGTTCCTAGGGAGGTAGAGGCTTACCTCTGGTGTCTGCGAGTAGTACTTCACTCTTATATTCCAAATCATATCGCATCCAGATTAAGTTAGGTGAATCAATTGTCCTTTACCTAATTTTACATTCACTTGTTTTCTTCTTGCATCATACTTCTCGAACGACATATCTTTTGGTTAGTTCATTTAGTATCTCACCTAGAAACTCCACAATGCGACTCTGATGAGAAGTGAACCCATATTGCAAACCATAATGAACTCGGACGTATTTATCTGATCCATTGAAGAATTAAATAAAACTATGACTAAGATTAAAGAGAAAAAATGAGGAAATGAATAAATGGAGGTAAAATTATTGGTATAATTATGGGCATGAGCCTAACTATTATGATCCTTACTATTCCCACCAGTTTCCTCGTCCCTGTAATGAAGTATCCCCAACAAATTATATTGAGCCGATTAGTAAGCATCAAATCCCACGTATAGAATCCAGAGTAGTTAGAACACAAGCTAATCTATCTCCTTTTGACTTTTTTAAAATAGATGGGGTTCCTCATTCTATGCCTAAGGGTTACATAAAAAAATTTCCTCATTTCTATGGAAACACTGCCAAATCTATTGAAGATCATTTGCAAATACTTTGGGATCATATAGAATTTAGAGGTGCAGACGACGAATATGTTTACATGCGAGCCCTTGGTGAATCATTAGATAGGGATGCCCAATTATGGTTTGATCATTTAGTAGCAAGATCATCATCACTAGGTATGGCATGTTCAAGGATGTCTTGTCCATGGCTCATCCAACCAAAGTTGTAGGGTTAGGGATGTAGAATCGTCAGAAGCTTCAATATTTTGATGACCTCAACGGAGATGAGGTTATTCTGACTAAAATTGTCAACAATGAAATGGAGCAAAGTCCCCTGCACCCATAGTATGAATGGAAGAGGTTATCCCCTTCCTTTGGCTCCTTTGACTCTTCTGGTTGGATATTTGTAGTTGCGATGGTGGCACAATTTTCTGCATCAATGATATGCTTACCCCTTCCTTCTATGCATCAATTTCTTAGTCAGAGTCCAGGTCCAAATATTTTGTCTCAATTAACAATGATTGTTTTGAGCAGCATTCATCACTGTTATGCCAAGGTATTTTGTGGAACTCAATACACTTTCCTGTGTCCTTCTTCGATTTTCCATTTCCCTTATTTGATTTTCCATTACCCTTATTTTCCTGTGGCTTAGAATGGTTGTTAGGACTTTGGCCATCCTTCATCTGTCCTTTGGGTTGTGAATTATGGCCACTTTTTCCTGAATTTTGCTACTAATTTGTAGACCCAAAATATTGATTATTCTTTTCCTTAAACTTTTTCTCAATCTTGACGACATATCGGTATGTTGATCCTAGTGAGAATATGTCCAGGAAATCCATCTCCCACTGAATTTACATGTGCATGCTACAACGGTACTTTAGAATCAAGTGTCCTTTAGAGTCTCTAATACCCAACTTTGAGTGCAGGGTATGGAATATATTGGTATGCTTCGACACTGTTTGGTCCCTTTTCTGGTGCAATGTCATCCACCGAGTGTATTCCTCGTCATAGTTTTTGACAAGGTAGAATTCCTCTTTGATGGCATTGACAAAATATGCCCAAGCGAGTTCTATATTGAATATCTCAGATTCATCCCTCACATGCCTCTATTAGTACTGGTCCCACTATTCTTTGACATGAGGGAAGAACTTAAGGAGCGCGAAGGTGATATTTTCACTATTGAATTTTGTTTGAACGAAGAAGTAACCCTTTAACAAGCTCAACCATTTTTCTAAAGAATCTACATCTATATTTCCTTCAGATAAGGGTATGTCAAAATTAATTTGTACCTTGAATGGATTCGTTCTCCCAAAACAACTGCTCATTGAAGGTGTGTCTGTCGCTGTTGACATTCTTCAAAATATTTGGGTGAAGTTATCCATCATATTGTTCCTCTATCATGCGAGGGCTTCCTCAAGAAATAGTTTAATAAGATATCCTACTGCACAATCTCTCTTTTCTTCTCCCACCATGTGAGTATGCTTGGGATGACGAAATGTATTTTCCCTAAGATCAACTAGTTCTAGACCCAACTCTTGATATTCAGATCCCGTTGAGGACATGCATTGAGAAACCACAATAGAAGAAAGCTCAAATACCACTGATCCAGATTTATGTGAGAAAAAAATGAAAGAGCATATATATTCACATAAACAGATATATGGCATTAAACACAATGATACAGTAAACTCAAATTCTATTAAATGGATGAAACAAAACAATCTGTAAGACAAAAGAAACTAGAATGGTGGTAGTTGTATCTCTGAGAAGAGATGTGGTGGTTATGCTCACTCGTGACAAGATAAGTACAAAAGGAGGTCGAAGGGCCTTTTATCATAAGGCCTTGGAGAGGTAGAATACCCTAACCTAACCCTAGGAGATGAATTATAATAAAGTTTACGGCCCCAAGGTGGTTAGTTGAACAATCAAATTATCGGGGCCATAAATTTTGTATACGATCTCTGTTTGGGAAGCTCGATAGCCCATTGGAAATGTCTATCCAAAATTTACGACTTGAATGTGGCCAAAAGTTTTCATTTTGAAACTATTCAGCTCCCCAAATCGCCAAAAAAACATCGTTTAGGGCCCCAAAAAGGCCCAAGAAGCTTGGGACCCGAAAAACCGTAGAAAATTACAACAAAATTGCCAAAATGAAAAATTGTTTTGAGCCAGTAGAATAGTTGGGAAACCACCTATACCCATATGGAACAGATTCACACGTATCTAAGAAGAGATCCTACAGAAATCTGGTTGTGATGGTCAATCTGAGCAATTCTAAACAAAATATAAGATTTGACATAATCCAAGAATGGTTAAAAAAGGAAGCCCATTGATTTGAGTATTGATGTGCTCTCCCACAAAATTAGAACAAAATTCAATTTGGATCTCTTTAATTTTTTATCATGAATTGCATTTGTAAAGACAACAAGCATATTCTTTCTGCAATATATTATACAATGATAAAGAAAAATTGCACCATCCAATCCATATTGTTGTCACACGATTGATCCAGCTAGGCTAAGAAATGCCTTAAAAGATGCAAACAATGTAGATAATGTGGCAAACCAGAAATCCATAAAGATGGCTCAAATCCGACGATCCTCAAAGGTACCCATGCAAGAGTAGAGGAAGTCTCCCAATATAGGCTTCCCAAAAAATGAAAATAAAATAAAATATGAGATCTCCAAGAAATCTGCAACAAACTCAGGATTAGATATTGGATTGATAACAACTCATCTCATGAGAGAGATGTACTAGCTCTGATACCATGTAAATATATGGGGATCAGCCTAAATTGTAAATGATCATGAACATAATCGAAGAAATAATTTATTAACTAGAATGAATATTAAGAGCTTCAATTTATAGGATTGAGGAGGCCCGACAAACACCTAAAAATAGTTGTTTAGTTGAGATCCTACATAAGATTACAATGCATATAGGATGGATGTGTTCAAAAACGCCAACTATCAACATTAAATCATTTATTTACAATCATTGATATTGTAACACACATGGAACTGAAAAATAAATATTTATTATTTATTTAAGAAAACATTATGTTAAATTTATTATAAATTTTTATGACCAAGTGGTCAAGGATGACAATAATTGAAGAATTATTTATTTTAATAATTAAATAGAAGAGGCACGTATCCAAGGGAGACTGTTAAATGAGTGTTCACTAACCCCCTGTGAGGAATTAGAAGATGTAGAAGGTTGGTTGACAAGTGGCAGCACTAGCATTTCACTTTCTAGCTGTTGTAGGAAGCATAATCCCTAAAAATGTGGTCATGTTCCCTAAGAGGGAAAACTGAGATGGTGGCTCATTTAATTCCAAAAATTACCCAAAGAGCTAGGAAATATTATAAATACCATCAAATTGAGAAGGAGGCTCACTACTCATTCTATTTCAAGAGAATGTACCTTATGATTGCTGCAAAACTAAAAAAAGTCAGGCACATAAGGAATTTGATGAGGGGATAGCTAAAGTGGAATTACTGAGTTAAGTATGCTACTGAGTGCCAAGTTACAACAAGTTAGAGTGTGAGCTATTATCCAGTAATCTTTGTCCTAGTGGTTTTGTGAACAGGCTCAAGGTTCCTAAGCAAGTAATTTGGCTACTTCAGGAAACGGTTCGGTGGAACGGTCTCCCTTGGGTGTTTGTTCCCTTCTACATATTATCCAGGTTCAAATGTTATTTAATTTTGAATCTGTACTTCTAAGTGGAATACGCTCAGTAACTTTAAGTAGGATGATTGGATATGTTATGAACTGTATATATGGAAGATGTTAGGAAAACTACATTTCTATTTACTCAAATTAAACGTTAAATCTACTGATTTAGTTATTTCTGTAAAGTATTTTGTAGCCTAAATGATGTTCTTATTTCTGATTTGTATCAACTTTAGAGTATCTCTACAATATTTCTACCTTAGTTTTATAAACTACTAAAATGTTAGTATTAGTGGTATTATTTCCATTAGTCTAAGTTTAGAATCAAATAAATATCTAGATCTGAGTAAAGACTTGTAAAAGACCTATAGAAAAAAATAACATGGACTACTAGAATATAGATTTTTAGATACGAGGATATATATATATATATATAGGAAACTAATAAATCGTATTAAGAACAGAACTCTCTGGTACCTCTGTAAACTTATTAGGGTTGGAACCAGTAATAGAAAATAAGATTATATAGAAATAAACTTAAACTGGAACTTCTAAGTAATCCAATGTTCAGATCCAATTTCCTACTTAGTATCTTGCATTTCTAATAATTTTTCTAGGTCCAAGTTCTATCCTCATAAATCAAACCCTAGAATTATTTAGGATAATCAAAGCTTCAAATTAGAAGTAATAATTGATCTAGTTTTCACAATAGTTCTTTATAAGGGCATCATAGCCCAATCTCTTAACTATTAATTATTAATACCAAATCGATTTTATCAACAGGCTACAACATTGATTACAGGTTGTAAGCCGTGTTGGTATTGTTTATCTGTGATGGATTTATTCACAGAAGAAAAGATGCAACAATCTTAGGGCTTAATATTTTAATAAAATTTATTCATGGGTTTTATGGCCCATTAGCCATTGCTAGAAAAGAAAACATCACCGAAAAAGAAAATAAGATAAGAATGTAAGCACTTTTACCCAGTATGATAAACATATATTTCATATCAACAACAGCTCCATAGCCTTTTCTTTTCCAAAATAAGTGTAACAAGGTAAGAACCTCACAACATGTACATTACAGTCCTATAAGGTTTCACAACCGCTTCAATGTTTATAAACAAAACAAAAAAACCCTAAATCGTTTTATAATTGATTTTATACATCAAGTAACCTGCAATTTTTTATATTAGTTTACAAGTACTTAAAATTTAAACAATGATAACTTATTGAAAAATGGCTCCATGACCCTTTTCAAGAAATGAATGCAACGGGAAAAAGGCATTGCTACTATAGAACAACATTGTGAAAGAAATGAACTGTAAAATAAAATTAGATATATAAATCCTCACAACGTTGCTAGAGATTGGTAACAGTCATTATCTTTTGATAGAGGCCTTACGGCTCTCGTTCCAAATCAAACATGACAGTAAGGACCTCTTGGCCAAATTTTAAATACAAACTGTAAAACAATAAACAAGCTGACCCTTTTCAAGAAATGAATGCAACGGGGAAAAGGCATCGCTACTATAGAACAATATTGTGAAAGCAATGAATTGTAAAATCAAATTAGATATATAAATCCTCACAACATTGCTAGAGATTGGTAACAGTCATTATCTTTTGATAGAGGCCTTACGGCTCTCGTTCCAAATCAAACATGATAGTAAGGACCTCTTGGCCAAATTTTAAATACAAACTGTAAAACAATAAACAAGCTGATAATCAAATAGAGTAACTTCAAACATTTTCTACAATAGTTTACAGAATGAAGCTATAGTACTATCACATGTTTATAAACATTAAAGCCCTCACGGGTCTTTTAAACCATAAGAAAAACCATTGTTGGATTCAAATAGAAATAGACATCATTGATAGTAGCCTTACGA
This sequence comes from Pseudotsuga menziesii, assembly GCA_001517045.1. NCBI lineage: Eukaryota > Viridiplantae > Streptophyta > Pinopsida > Pinales > Pinaceae > Pseudotsuga > Pseudotsuga menziesii. The sequence continues at coordinate 84,216 of LPNX011047728.1, read as the reverse complement.
CTTTTCCTAAATACAAGTGTCCTCACTGCTACATTTTTATAACTTATACAAATTGTAAAAGAAACTATAAATATAGAATATTGATTACACAAAGCGACATTGTATTAAATAACAAGAAGTTACAGTATTACAAGGATTAAGCTTGGCGTTATGCAAATCCCTCACGGGTTCTTACAAGCTAAAAGCTTACAGTATTCAAAACAAATAGCAAAATTGTAATAGATATACATTAAACATTTGCTTATAAAAGTGGCATAGTCGTTATGACTCCACAGGTGATGAAAACTCCTTACAATATCAAGTTCATAATATTACCAAAGGAAATTGTCACTTTCACACTGACAACAGGTGCAGAGATGAAGCCCCAAAACTATGGGGAGAAACACACAACAAGACACCAATTTTTGCTCCACAGAGCCTTGAAAGGTGAATCCATAAGTCTTACCGACTGTAAGAGCTTCTTAGCCAATATCCAACCAAAACCCTCATCGTAGAGAGTCGTTCTGGTTATCTCCTGCATAGACATTATCCCAAGAGTTAAACAATAGTTTTATAAACCTTGTAAGAAGAGATAAAAATAATAGTGCAAATGCAGATGAAGTATTTACCTTCTCGACATTCTTAAATCCAACCAGAGTCACCCAAAACTCACTAGAATGAGGTTTACCAACTCCACCGGTGAACTATTCAATCTTGGATAGGTTCAGAAGGTGTCGAGGTCCAAGATTGTTGGCTCCTCCATCTCTTCTCACAGACAGAAGAACAACGAAGTCGAACAGCCAAAGGCCAAGTGCAAAAATGAGAGAACAACTAACATCAAACGAAACCCCATCGAAAGGACAAATACAACCATCAAGACACATTAAACCCCTAGGGTTTTGCACCTTGTCCTTTTTTTGCCAACTGGATATTTTAATGTGACCACATAGCTTACATTTGGATGATTTTATGTCACATCCTTTGCACATAGTTTTCACCGATTTTGTTCCAAAGTTTGTGCCAACAGTTGTATCATAACCAAAGACCAAAAAATTATGCATATTGTCCCCCACTATGGAGTTTATAACATATGGTATAGTTAAGAGTTATCGTATTGCTTGTGATATGTCTTATCCAAGGTTGAGGTATTTCAAGACATATGATATAGTTTAGGCCTATAATATATGAATTGGTTGGGACTTTTGCATGTTAAGGATAGATATGGTATAATATATAGTATGAAGATTAAAAAATGGGTTAAGGTTTAGGGTTTTTTCCAAACCAAGGTGGACCAACTTGTCTTCTTGCTTTGTTGCATTGTAGCATAGGATTGTTCCTTAGAGAAACTTAAGGGTGATCTCATCCACCTGCACAAAAGGAAAATGAAGGTTCATGCGTTAGTCTTAAAGATTAAGTAGGACTATGACCTTTTCCTTTAACAACTCATGAGTGGAACAAACTGAAGGACGACAAACATTTTTATGACTTTGTAATCAATAGAATATTTAAAAGCAGTTATTGTCACAAAATAATATCAACCAGAATGTATGACGTAATATCAAAAAAAGGTCATAAAATGAAGCATGATAATGATAAATACTAGACATAGGTACATGAGTCTTGCAAAATATAATTCAAGCCATTATCATCATGCCCGAGGGATTAAATGAAGTATAACTTCTCTTGGAATTTATTTCCTAACGATTTTTAAAGTTACATATAGTAAATACTTATTTATTTATTTATGAATTTTTAGGGATGTTACAGATATTTTTATAAGTTTGTGCCTTAAGTTTATTAAACACTAGGATATTCTATGTCATTTGATGAGATAGTTAATTATGCACATTTATTTACAATAAATATGACTATTTGAATATTTATGACTTAAATTTAATTTAGATTATGACTATAAAAATATAAATTTGGATTATATAATTTTAGAGAGTAGTCTATCTATTCTAAGTTTGTTTTGGACATAGTAGTTTTTTTTATCAGAATCATCTAAATTTTTTTTGCTGAAATCGAAATTTTGGAGTGTTCAAATTCTGGTTTTGAATGCCTACGGTTTTGGACTTAGTAAAAAATAGATTCATCCCCTCAAACCCCCTTAAACATTATAAGCAATTTACACAAGTGATTTCGACTATTCTAAGAATTATTTAATATTTCCAACTATATTCCAAACAAAACCAACCCTAAAATAAAACAAAATTTTATTTTAATACTAAAAAAATTGGAGAATAATATACCCAAAATAATCTTAAAAACAATATTTTTAATTTACATTATTTTTTTAATATTAATTTCATATATATATATATATATATATATATATATATATATATATAACTTTCAAAATAATCAGTATTTTTTATATTAAATTACATTTTGAAGCTTTAAATTTTTTATAATATAATTTAAAAAAATATTAACATAGCCTTTTAAATATAAAATAACTTCAAATTATATTTAAAATAACATTTTTTTTGTTTTAAACTTTTAAATAAATGCTTTCTTATATACTTAAAAGAAAATGTGATAGTATTGAATATGACATCTCTATTTTTTTTTCAATTAATCCAATAACACTTCTCTTTTTAAGCTTAACTCCACTTTTCTTTTTATTCTTAACTAGACTTTCACCCACCATGCTCAACTAAAAAAATTGAAAATACTAAACTAACTTGCAAAGCCCAAAGTATGTGATTGTGAATAATGGATCTCTTAAAACTTAAGTAGGCATTTTATTTAGTTATAGTTTATAGTTTAAAATTTTGACATTTATGACAATATTTTGATGATTTTTTTCTAAATATAAAATCTGACAGAAAATTTGGAAAATCTTTACAACAAACTTTAACTATCCCGATAGTTTTTTAATATGCTGAAACCATTTTCTGCTTTCTTAAAACCTATTAAAATAGTGAAAAAAAAACAAAACTCTATATATCATAGGATCTTTATACAACTTAAAAGCAAAGGTCACTGCCCAACGCCAATAATCCTTGGGGTGTGCCCATCATGATACATAAAACAGATCTCACCGAAATAAAATCTATTCGAAAGGCGTGATGACGTGATCGATCTAGTAAATTGAAGGTAAGTTAGCAAAAGGTAATTGTGTTTTCATGTCTTTCTTCCACGTGGTTGTCGCGTACCTGCGGAATTGGATAATACAAGGAGTCGGTTCGCCCTCCTCGCAATGCAAGACCCGCTAAAATCTCCACATCGTGCTTGTAACTTCTCATGCACCAAACATTGCACTTGCGCGGTGACGTAAGATTTATATCGTTTTGTATGGCTGGATGCCACTGTTGCGAAACATTTTCACGTAAATACACACGTGCGTAAAAGCAGCTGAGACTTATTTTATACTTTTCTTATCGAAACAACGGGTAAACCTATAATAATACCGCGGTCCGCCACTAAAATGCATTTTTTGCATCCAATTTCCAAATTCAACGAAAGGAGGATCAATTCTAAGTTAAGGTCAAGCCCACCGGCGCGCTCTTCCCCAAGAAAATGGAAAAACTAAACGTCTGATGGGCGTAGATGCAGGTCAAAGGATTTGGGATTGCTTGACTGCTAATTTCAATGAACTCCGCGTCTCACTGCTTCTTTACATATAATATATATCTACTCTACTCATTAAACATAAAATATATTCATGTTTTACTCTGCTTGATGATAAGCAAAAACACAAAAGAAAATATGGGCAATACAGCGTCCTGCGTTGCGTTGGGAGGACAAGGATGAAACCATCCAGCTGATTCGCTCAGATGGCACCCTTCAAATCCTTCATAAACCCCTCTGCGCCGCTGAGATCATGCAACAATTCCCTCAACATTTAGTCTGTCACTCAGATTCATTCTACATCGGCCAGAAGACGCCCGCTCTTTCTCCAAATGAGCAGCTGAATCCGGGCAACAACTACTTCCTTCTGCCACAACATTTCTTTCACTCTCCCTTAACTCTTCTATCGCTAGCTTCCTTAATATCGTCACCGCCGCCACCAAATGCTCTGCCTTGTTCCACGGCTCGTCTATCAGCTCCGCTTCGCAGTATCGAACGTGCTTCTGTTTTCTGCCAGCCGTTTGAAATACAGAAGAGTGATGTCAGCGGAGGTCTGCGGATCAGAGTGTGCCCGGAGTTTATTTCAAAGCTTATAGAAGAGGGAAGGCTTAACGCTGATGAACACGACCGTTCACTGGGCGGGGATTCTGTAGAGGATGAGGCAGTTAGGCTGTGCAATACCCCTGAATTAGAGAAAGACTATGCTCAATTGGTTAAGTGCAGACGCCATTGTTGGAAACCGAAGCTTGAGACAATCAAAGAAAAGGAAAAGAAGATTGATGTCAAAAAGCTCATCTTCAAAATTATGATGTAAAACGTCTGATCTTGATTCTTGATCTGTTGATTGATTCCACCTCAAATCAGCCAAGATTTGTGGCCCAACCAAACAGCCATTGCTTTCTTGTACAGTTTTTGGTTCTGCCATCGCCCATTATAATCAAATTTTAATGGCTTTAAACTTGAAACAGTGGTTGCAAAATTATCTGTCTCCAAAAAATGATGAAAATAACTTGGACTGATGCACAGGTCCATTCTTGGTCAAGCCGCTTGTTTATATATATAAAACTATGGGACACAGGACAAAACTATAGGACGTAACCGTAAATCAATGAAAACAATATATATGTCCAGCTAAATATAATACAGTTTTTAAATGGCATAGATATTTTGTTCAAATTTCTCGCCATTAGGTTAGAATGGAAATCTATCATGAAGTTCATTGCCACATGTTTACATATACAAAATTGGTATGCTGAAAACCAACGAAACATCCAAATGGGGCTGAATGCATTGCATGTCACGGCTTTCCACCGTAACCATGCCCCCATTATATAAAATAACTTTGAAAAGTTTGATGAGCTAAGTATGCCGTAAAATAAACGTTATGTTTTCTAAACATCTTAAGCCGTAAATATATGTTTGAATAACAATAAATGTAGCCATCAATAACAATATATGTTTGAATAACAATAAATGTGGGAATATATGTTTGAATAACAATAAATGTAGCCATCAATAAAAAGCTTAGCTTCTACAAACCTGCTCATTCGTGGTCCCACGAGGTGATAAGAATGATAGTGTTGTCATCTTTACAATGATGATAATTATAATAGTATAAATAGTATTATTTTTTCTTTACAGTGATGATAATTATAATGGTATAAATAGTATTATTTTGAGAGTAGTTTAAATATTAGAAAGTTTATTTTTTACTTTTTTATTTTTAATGATAGAGAGATGATGATAAATATAATAGTATAAATAGTATTATTTATTTTTAAAGTGATGATAATTATAATGGTATAAATAATATTATTTTGAGAGTAGTTTAAATATTAGATAATTTATTGTTTAGTTTTTATTTTTATTTTTATTGTTTAGTTTTTATTTTTATTTTTTTAATGATAAAGGAAATCTTTAGGGATATTATCAACTTTTATAATAGAACTGGATTATATATATAAAAAAATTTAATTATAGTTATAATTATGAAATTTTATAAATTATCTTTTTTAATTAATGGAAATTTTAGGAATCATTCCATATGTATGTAGTTTTCCCATGGACTAAGAATTTTAATTATGCAAAGATGTTGAATCATGATAAAACTATATTTTGAAATTGTTCTCAATTGTACAAAATATTTAGTGACTCTGAATTATGATTAAACTTTTCTAATCATTAAAAACCATATTTAGAAGTTGTACTTAATTTTACAAAAAATTTATTGAAATTTTAACAACATTTTTTTATGCATAAAAACCACTTCTGTGCTGTTTCTAAGGACATCCAAGATGGATGAAATGAAATAGGTCATTTCTCACCAAAAGACCATTGTATCCTTACTCCATCATAGTAAAGAATAAATAAAGTCATTAACAAAATTAAATTTATTAAAATAAAAATTATTGAAAAAACTCATTATCAAAATTAAATTTACCTTCAATTAAAATGGTTTTAAAAAATTATCATTCAATAAAAATAACTTTAAAATTCTAAAACTTATATTAATACCTATAAGTACTTTTAAACAAAATCCAAACCCTTTTACTAATAATTGTGCCCGATAGGCTAAATAGTTTAATACCATTAAAACATAACTCCCCTGACTAACATGTAATCTAAAGATGCTAGGAAATTTGGGTATATGCCGTGTTTGACGAATTCAAAATCTAACACCAAATTTACGGTAATTACTTTTAACTATTTTGGTGATAAATAATATCTTAGCTATCATCTCAACCACTCACGCAATGCATCTCATGTACTCCATTCTACTGATATTTTTTTACAACATTACCTGTTTAAATACATAACCAAAACCATGAATATATGTTAATAAAATTTAATAATGAAATTTATAAAATTATATATTTTTAAAATTTAATATTTAACAAACTTATATAAATTATATAAATTATTTTATTTTATATAATTTTATAAATATCAATTAATAAATTAAATATATATATATTTTTAATTCAATTTAAGAATGGTTATAATGTTTGTATATAAATAATAAAACTATTATTATTTTTTTACATTAAAAAAATAGACCATCATTATATATATTTCTATATATTTAATATAAAAAAATTATTCATTATAAAATTTATTGGTTAAAAGTAGTTTTTTAAAATTAACAAGTTACCACATTCTTAGTTGTAGTTAGAGAGTTGAAGGGTGTGTTTTAAACTCTTACTCAAGATTGAAACAAACTTTGGAATTATATTTTTTTAAGGTGAAATGTAAATGAAAATTAAAAAAATTAAATTATTTTTGAATAGAAGGTTACTTTTTTTTCAAGTAGAAAAAAATAGTACTTTCGATATTCAATGGAATTAAAGATGTATATGTATTGAATATTGTGCACTCCATGTCATAATATGGAAAAAATGGATCAAAAGTCATCAATCCACCATTCAAAAGGTCCATGAGAACCAAACCAACATATCTAGGAATAACTTTAAGTCACATCTAAATAGTTAGTTGAACCATAAACCAATACATCCCAATTTAAACCAAAGTATACTAGCATACATCCATCTTATTTATCTAATTTGTATAGATTTATTTGTCTTCCTAAATATTTTAAATCTAAGTTCAGCTCACATGTTATTTTTTATAATATTTTATTATTTTTTATAAATGACATGTGTCAACTCTAGGATGAGCATAGAAGGAGTTACACATCTCTTCCTATTGGGTTGTAGAATGCGCTTCTTCAATGCAATCAATACAACATCAAAAAATCAGTAGACTATACAGCCTATTAACTTGTTTTCAACAAACCACCTCCAACATGAAGATAAGTAGGAAACATGGTCTTTGAAGTTAAGAGAACCTTCAACAAATTGCTCCAAATGGAGGTTACCTTTATTTGCCTCAAGAGAAACATTCGAAAGTAAATCAGCTTCATAGTTTGGTTCATACAAAACATGTTCAATATATTCGGTTTAGCAAAGGTGACCATAAGAGATTAAATTCTCATAAACCATTGTTGTAGAGAGATAAGATGTAAGATACATATTTTTTTCCCAATTCACAATTACCAATGAATCACCATAAACATGCATAGTATCAATGCCAAGTGAAGAAGTTAACTAAAAAAGTTATCCACTTAGATTTAAATACATGTTTTTGATAAAGAGCATTATATTACTATTACTAGCTAACACAACCACCTAAGTTGTGGCAAGTGAATATTGATAGGATATAGTAACCATAATAATATTAGAAGCAAATTGACCTACAACCTACTCATAGAATGATAAAAAAACAATGCAATTCACACTAAGTACCTTGAAAATATTTTAAATTAACCATTTTAAATTAAATAACTAAAAATAAAATAAATTATATAATTTTCCTTGTGGAAAACTGGTGCTTGAATACAATAAAAAGACCATCTAAAATGAAATAAATTGTAAAAATCGTTAATCAACTTGCAACAATACACACTCCATGCATTTACGCACTACAAAATTTTGAATTTATTAGATACATCAAGATTTCAAAGTCATCAATGTATCACATGTTAAAACCTCGACAACTTGCCAATTTTGCAGCCATCCTTGCTCAAAAGGATTTTCCACTTCCAAGAAAAAATAACAACAAAGTTACCAAACATTTAAATGGATTTAAAGCTAGGGTTTTCAATTTTCAAGGAAAATAACAATGAATTTACCACATATTTAAAAGAATTTCAAGCTATTGAACCTTCAAATATGAAAAGAATCATAGAAAAGGAAACCAGAGGAACAAAATGAAATACTAAAAATTATTCGTCGTCATTGTGACTGGAATCATCGTGTGCTTCTTCTCCATCGAGATTATTTAATGAGGCTCTCAAAAAAATTTCATCAAGCTCTCCTTCTTTTGAAATAGCTGACGTTATAGGGCCCTCGCACAAAGATGGGGAATGTTTTAGATGTAATGCATTTTTTTCAAAACACATTCTTATTGTAGAATACAACAACGTGTATGTGTTTATTAAACATAGGAATGGGAAATTATGAGGCAAAAAAGTGGGATGCCACAAAGGATAGGAGAAAAAAAGTGTATGTGTTTTGTAAAGAATTTTTTACTACCCAATTCAGACCCCTAACACCCCCTATCCAACTCCCTAACACCCCCCTAACACCACCTCCTTAAATCCCTAACACCCCCTCTCCAACTCCATGACAACCCCTACCCCTAATTACCCACACCCTCTCTCCAACTCCCTAACATCACCCCAACCCCCTAACAACCCCTCTGAAACTCCCTTACACCCCCTACCCCTAATCACTGACACCCTACACCTACCCTTGGCTCTACCCCATACCCATAACACCCCTCCTCCCTACTCTCTCTCTCTCTCTCTCTCTCTCTCTCTCTCTCTCACCCCTATCCTCCTCTCCCTAAACCTTAATAACCCCTTATCTTACTCTCTTTCTCCCCTTCTCCTCTAACTCCAATCTCCTAACACTACCTATGTCTCTACCTCTAACCTATCAACCACCAACCTCTCTCTCTCTCTAACTCTAACCCCTTACTACCCAAAATTCTCTCTCTCTCTCTCTCTCTCAACCCCATAACACCCCTCATTCTCTCTTCTGCACACACACACACCCCTACTCCTCCTCCTACCACTAACCCGCCTCCCACTCTGTCCTCATCCCCTCATCTCCCTAACCCTTACTAACCCCCTCCATCACTTTCCAACTCCTCTCTCTCTCTCTCTCTCCCTCTCTCTCCCTTACTAACCCCTTCTCTCACTCTTTCTCTACCCTTCTCCTCCACCTACACCTAACCCACACCCTTCTCTATCTCTCCCAACCACCTAACACCCCTCTCTCTATCTCAAATACATCTCACTATCCTTAACCCCCCTCTCCCCCTAACCCCACTCA